>JH431486.1:0-20659 GCA_000239455.1 Strigamia maritima
CTGTATAAGTTGCTGCACAGGAAGTGTAGGGACTTCTTGAATCATTCTTATAACATTACGGGTAACAACATACACTTGCGTTTAAACTACCAACTCCGCCAAGTAGTAGGCTTAACACTAGTGTATGAGTTCGGACTAGCCAGCCGAACTAGCACAATCGATCGAGTTTTGTGGTAATTATAATATTTCTTAATATTAATATGTTTCTTTACTATTTAGCTTGTGATAAAGGCAAAACCTTTGGCGCGAGGGAAACCAGCGCGCTGTGTGTAAATGTAGCGATTAACACACTTCTATCCCTGCTCAGCGAATCATCGCACCGCTGTAAATGTGATAATATCACCTTGTTCTTGAACATGTTGTTCGAGGAGATATTATCTCGATGTGTGATTCCTGAATCACCTAGACGTAACTACGGCCGCAATATAAGTCCTATAAACGGCATTCACCTGCGTACAGTATTTAAAGAACCACGTGACCTCGGAGGAATGCACGTCAGATCAAAGAATAGGGTTAACCCTACCGCGAAATCTAACACAGATTGGTCACAACCAATTCTCAATAAACAATGCTATATTCGAACATTGTTTATTCGCATAAACCGATACATAAATAATCTCAGACTAAATATAAATTTTAGTGCTTTTCTCAAGTAGTTTAATAATTGTTTAATTAATGTTTAAATAAATATATCTTAAAATTAATTACTTGTCCAATTATTATCATTTCACTATTATATTATCTTACGGTAAATTGGGAACGCAGCACCACATACGATATTGTGCTGAAAAGCACAGCCCATTGGCTTGTGCATATATCAGTGACCCAATGCGTATTCGTCATGACAATCAGGCTTTTTAAACCCATTAGACGCATTCAATTACTTAGATTTCCTGATATCATCGATTTCCCCAATGAAAATTTCGCCATATTATTATTACTAGCAAGTAACTCATTACCATCTTAAAAAACTACCCGTAAAACCTCGTAATAACCCATGTAATCCCATCACCCACAACCCGTTTAACCCATAAAATCACTAAAATCCCGTTAAATTACCAAAATCCTATCTAATTACCAAAATCCTGTTAAATCACCAAAATCCCATTACCAATGACCCGTAAAATCACCGCGGATTCCGATCAAATCCCATTCTGTTAAATATAACCTCAGACCGAATCACCAATCCCGTGGCATCTCGCTTGGAATACCGTTATAATATTTTGGCGACGATGCTCGAGATTATTATTATCCATTGTTTTGTAGCCACCAATAACCCGGCCAATCGTGCTGTTAAAAAACCGGTGCGCCATCTGCCGTTACATCTGTTACAAAAGAAGGGGCAAATAATTTGATCCCAAATTAAAATTAATTAAACAATGATAGGTATTTTAATAAAATAAAATAATATGGCAAATTTTTATCAGAAAATCAGAGTAATTGTATGCACCTAATGTATAATTGTATGTACATTAATACCTGTGGCATATAACCAACG
Source organism: Strigamia maritima (assembly GCA_000239455.1). Classification (NCBI taxonomy): domain Eukaryota; kingdom Metazoa; phylum Arthropoda; class Chilopoda; order Geophilomorpha; family Linotaeniidae; genus Strigamia; species Strigamia maritima. The sequence goes on from JH431486.1 coordinate 1,499, forward strand.
CCAACTCCCGGCACTCGACTTTTTACAGTTCCTGGTAACCGACCAAATAATCGAACTCTGCCACTGTCAGGTTTCAATGTACCTATAACACACTTAAGTAGAGTAGTCTTTCCACATCCACTTGGCCCAAGCAATCCATAACTTGAAGAAATTATAAAATTTAAATATAAATCAATTGAAAAATAAAAATAATATTATCAAATATAACATAGTTCCTGCAGCCACATTTAAATCGATTCCTTTCAACACTGGATATGCCCAACTGCTAAACCCATAATTGTAATACAAGTCCTTTACTACAACACCTGCTAGAGCGTCCTTTTCCGCGCCAGTATCACTCATCGCAAGTATGGATATATTTCATTCTGGTCATTCACAATGATGTCGGAATAACTAGAAAATTGAAGAAAGAATCAATTCGGGCCTCAATATATGAATATATGACTGAAAATAAATGAAATTGATTATTAAATTGTCATTTAGTTTGCTTTTACCAGTAAATAGTCAAAGAAAGATGTTTTACATTGAAGAAATAAGATCGACGTTTGATTATCCAAGATTTTCAACTGAATCAGTTAGGCTAGGCCTGCTGCCAAGGACACGGATTCAACAGGGTGGCGCTGTAAGTCATAGCGACAAAAATGTGAAATAAGTAAATAAAATAACAGAACCGAACTTATGGTGAATTGAATAGCTAATTAGATATTTAGTTCTAACAAGGTACGTTACCTTTTAAAAATTAAAAGTGAAATAAATAAATAAAAAATTAATTTTAAAACCCATTTGTAATAAAAATAAAAAAAATACACAGTTTTATTCACAGAACCAACCAATAAGTAACCATCAAATCACGGACCAATATCTATATTGTAATACTAATATTCTAGTTTCGAGTTTCGATATAACTTCTTATGGCTTTCAATCTTCCAGTTGCATCCACATCTATCTTTTTACAACGATAAATCCGTAGCATGTTTAAAGGACCATCAAGTTTTACCAATTTCATTAATGAGCATAAACTAATCGAATTAGACCGATTAAGTATTAAATTTACAAGTTTTTGCAGCGCATTCAGCTCAACAAGTCCCGAAATTAAATCATCAGTTGTGACAATGTGGAATTGAGATCGATATGTAACAATATCATCCGATCCACTATGCATAAGGCACGATACAAAACACTAAAAATGTACCAAGATAAATTATGCAAACTGGTTTAACTTTATTAATAAATATTATTTATTCAGGTAAATACAAATTAACATTAAATGCAAATAAAATTACACTTTACATTACCATGTGGTTCCATGTGCTTAGGCTTAACACAATGGCTGAGGGTCCTGGCGATTACGATATTGAGGAATGTGGCTGACTTAAAAGTATGTCACACAAAAGTAATCTGACCAGATAATATGATTCCACTACTACGGAAATAATAGTGAAAACACATTGGGAAGAAAAAGAGGTGTAATTGATCTCGCCATTGCCGATGGCGACCTAAGTGGTTTAAACCACGTTCCGTGTCTTACACCACGCGTTATCTCAAATTGGGGCCTGGGGCCATGAGAGGGAGCAAAAGTAAACAGAGTGACCCTGTGTCGGGTCCACGAGTTGTTACACGCCGACACGTGGCCTTCCCAGTCGCCCGTAGGCCGTTTGGCCACGCTCGATCTGCCTGTTGACTTCCCCGATGTTGGCGGCCATAGAGGAACGCAATGTCCAATGTGCATGGTGCACAGACCATTATATTGGCCCCATATTTGCCTCCTATATACCTCAGTTTCTGGCCAATCAAGGCCCTGAGGCACCAAAGACTTACTTTAAAGGTTATACACTACACTTAAATAATACACTTAAATATAATATATAACACTTTAAACACTAAGATAATAAATCATAGGCAATATCACAGGTCAAACAACATTCAATCTTGACCATTGAATGTTCAGTTCATGCAGAAGCATTACTTCCTGTTTTACAAACCTCATGGAATGTGGAGATAGCAGCCAATGGGTGAAGCAGGTTGTGGAATGTTAAAATTCCACCCTCTACATCATCCACTATGTCGGGGCGAATGGTCAGCCCAATATATATTTTTATATATACTGACCACTACTTTTGGCAAATACTATAAATAAGAATTATCCTGTTATTTATAGTTATTTATACAGTTCGAATATGCCGCTACAGACGCAACAGCGCACTCTAGTGGCAATTCCTCACCATAACTATGGTTTGAGACCGTCACAAGCGTTGATTTGCTGAGAGGCATTTTCAGATTAATATTTTATAACGATTAAATTTAACGCGTTTTGTACTACTGCGTGTAACCGTACCAAGAACGATTGACTTTATGTGCGAATGATGTTACGTTCAAATAACCGCCTTGCGATTGGCTGTGCCAATACGCTAATGAGTGCTTTTTCTGAATTTAATTCCTAAAAAACCAAAAATCAATTTTTGAAAAAAACCCCCACCCCCTCCCCATCACGCTTCACTGTAGCACATATAAACTCTTATCTCCCAAAAATAAAAATATAAAAACAATGCAATTAATTGTTTCTGAGGTATGTGCCAAATTTCACCGACAATTTCATTCAGTTTTCATATTTTCCAACTTAAAAGTGAAATAAAAAAAAATTATGACGAATGTTCAATGTGTACTTGCAAAAACAAACCAAAAAAAACCGGTTTAGTAAAAAAAAAATATTTTTATTCACTGAATCCACCAATAGGTAACCAACCCAAACATTCTTCAAACCACAGACCCCCATATAACCACATCCAAGTTTTCAGTTTGAATATAACTTTTTATCGCATTCAATGCAGATTCATCAATATTTTTACAATTAAAAATCCCTATCGAATTTAAAGGACTACGAAGTTTAAGCAATTTCATAAATGAGCGTAAACTAATCGCATCACACCTACCACATGATAAATGTATAAGTTTTTGCAGCGCACTCAATTCAACAAGTCCCGAAATTAAATCATCAGTCAGCATTTGACAATCCCACAAACAGATATCTTCAATATTACGACCGCGTAAAAACGATTTAAAATAAAATTCAGGAAACTCGTCGCTCTTGTAGTCACTCTTGGCCATCATGACCTCTAGTGTCTTTAAACTTCGGAATCCAAGACGGCTTGATGTATTTTCACTATTTTCATCCAGAAATGTACAAAATTCCAATTCCATAATCTCCAACATTGGAAAATACTCATCAATAAGGCTTAAATTAACGAAGGAAATATCTTCCAAACATATGGAAGTTATTTTCTTCGCCGCGTTCTGAAGACAAAAACCAATGTGAAAACTAAAATTAAGATGTCCACTTGGACAAAACGAAAATTTGTGTACATTTGGAAAAAGTTTGGTGGCAGCGATCGTGTCATCTTCGCTCCAATTATTATCCGGCAACTCTTCTAAAGAAAACGTGAAAGATTGATTAGAAATAAATTCATTCTTTAAGAGTTGAAACAACTCATCCCAAACACTCGTAGTCATTTTCAATACTGTGAGCAATAATAATTTCTTTAGAATTGTTAAGCATCCATTGCACGTTACACCTGTGCCCCAGACATCTAAATTATTCATTTTAACGTTGTTGACTAATGAAACAAGACCATTATCCGTGACCCGCTTGCAGCCAAATAGATCGAAATATTCCAGCAGTGGACGATGTTTAGCGATTGTAGTTACAACTTGATCCGAACACCATTTGTTGAAACTGAAATCAATGAATTGAATTTGCGGTAAATGTTGTATCAATCTGATTATGGGTTCACATTTCATTGGTTGATTGTATTTTATGATCAGCTTTCTAAGATCTCTACGCTCCAATGCCACTTGACCAAAAAGTCTATAGAGCTCAACGGGATTTACATATTTTCTAAACTGTTCGTAAAATTCTCCTCTCATAGCGAAATGGATGAAAATGTTGTTTTTCAAACGAGGATCTGTCAGTGTTGCCAACTCTAAAATCTGGATTCCGCTTTGGTAAAATAAAATATTAATATACTAGACTCTCAAGGCAGCCTCGATCTGTACTTTTTGTTTAATACATCAGTCAATGCGCCAATACATCGCAGAAGCTTCCCATAGCAAGAATGATCGTTTCCAAAGCGGCATGTGGCACCAAGCATTTGAAATGGCATCCAATGGCTGTAGAGGAGATGAATTTTGAACAGACAATTATATATAGCGGTGCTCGCATATCGTTCATTTTCATTCGATATTCAACTTGTAATGTTTAATACGTGCCTATGCATTACTTTGAAGTGAAAATAGGTTATGTGAAATATAAATCACAAATTCGAAAAAGAAATATGTGCTTTATTTTAGAATGATTGAGCTTCAAAATGATCAAAAATTCGCACCAATATCTTATTTTGTTGAAGTTTAGACAATAAATAACTGCGGACAAAAATATGGAATATGTCAAATGCTGTGACACAAAAATGAAATATTCAGTTGTAATACCACAAGCGCTAGTGTAAAGCCTATTACACATCAGCTTATTCCGTACACGGAATGGCACAGGGAATCGAAATCTGAAAATTCCTTTTTTTGTGGTACACATCAAAAAATTTCCTTGTGAGGAAATATTTCGTAGCTGAGAAAAACATTCTTTCCGCGGACTTGGTGCGCGGGAAACGACCTATTGTTTCCGTGCATGGAATCTTTTCAACTACCCATAATTCATGTGGTTTAAACTGCATTATTCATGTGGTTTAAACCGCTTAAACTGCATGTTCGAACGTTGCGTCAAGTAGGAACGAATCCATATTAGCTGCTCTTGGCGGAATATATGTTCTATCCTGCCAAGAAATGAAAAGGAAAAAACAGAAAGCAAGCCCAACACATTGATTTTTGAATATATCGTCATTATCATCCTCATTCTCATTGCACATTTTCAATAGTAGCCATTTGCAAAAAAATATTTCAGACAGTCGCCATTTGTAATATGATGTCATTAAACAAACCATGTGTACCACATTATTTCCAGTCTGAATTTTCCATGTGACATTATCCATTATTTAAAATTCCGTTGATAATTGTCACATGGAAAATTCAGATTGGCTGAATATTTTGAGTCTGAATTGGAATTGGTATGTGTACTAGGTTTGATTGTCGAAATAAGCTTGTAACAATGAATTTTTTTACTCGGTAGAAATCACGAGTGCATCAAAAATTACGACCTGAATAAATCACGAGTGCCGCAAGGCACGAGTGGTTTATTCTGGTTGTGACAATGTGGAATCGAGATCGATATATAAGAATATCATCCGACCCACCATGCACCAAAATATACCGAGCAAATATAGTTTAATTTTACTTAATTGAATTTATTTACACTTATAATTGTATGAATACTAAGATATGCAAATGTGATCGATTTACATCTCATAGGTTTATTTGGTCCATGTGCTTAGGCTTAACACAATGGTGATATCTTGACGATCCTGAGGGATATGGTCGACTTAAAGTCTGTCACAACCAAAAGGAACAAGATAGATTGATTGCATTTATGCAGGAAAGCATAATACAATCAATACAGCTGTAATAAAACATTAGGGGAAAAAAAGTGATGTAAATGGTCACGCCACAGCCACGTGGCGACCTAAGTAGTTTAACCCATATTCTGCGCTTTATACCACGCGTTATTTCTACATTAAGGGCCCAGGACCAGAAATTGGGAAATAAACTACGGATGAGTTACTCACCGCAGCCCTGGTCCAATGTCGCGTCACGTCGAGGTCTATCGTCGTCAAAGGCCATGTCGCAATCGCTCCCTGATGCCGTATGGCCCATGCGACACAAGACAGTCTCCAACATCGGCGGCCAAAAGCTGTGACGGTCCAATATCGTAGTATAATATGGATTGCCACCAGAAGGCGCGATTTGCCAAAATTGCGCCAAGTTTAAAATAAGAAATTCAAGTTTTTATGGAAATAAAAATGTTTATTGAACGGTAAAATATATTTAAGTGAATATTCTCTCTATGTTTTGATAAATATAAGAAAGAAATATACAATGAATATGTATATTCATTGTTGGAGAAAAAAGTTACAATAAATTATCATAAAAATGATTATTGTGCCAAAACAGTAATAAATATTGTTGTGAAATGTTTATTTAGATAAAATAAGACTATTTAGGGATAAGATATACTTTAAATATAAATATAAATAAAGTTAATCCTAAATATTACAATGCTTTTTGAGTATTTGGAATATTCTGTGGGGTTCACAGAATATCAAACAGAGAGTTGATTTGATTGGATCAACTCATTATGACTCACTGATATGCAAATCCGCTAATCTGCTTATCAGTATCTCTGCTCCCTGATTGGGGAAAACTCAAGAAACCCCATGGTTTCATAGTATATAAGCTCTTGCAAGAGCTTATTCTGGGCCTCTGTACTGAATTAATGTTGAATCTATATGATTGTCTATGTGTAACTTGTACCTGTAACCATTCAGTCATTTTGTCACCTTTTGCTTTAAATACAAACCGGCAGGGTGTCAATGCAAAATTAAAGTATGCATAATGCTCTAAAGACCGTAGTTGCCGGGCTTGAGAACCCGAAGGTAAATGTACCGAGAATATACTTGTGCTTTTGCAAAACTTGATTGTATCAAATCTGCTCAGACCGAGCAGCAATTGCTACCTGTATCAGGAGTGAGCGCTAACTGTCACGTGCTTTCGGCACCATTTGAGAACAACGCATTCGGTTTAATGCGGCGCACCCGACTCAATCTTAACAACCGAGGAATCCTCTTTGGATTCCATAACCGACTTCTTCCCGCTAATTTATACTTTTATTTAATTTCTTATAGATAGTTGTACATTTGTTTAAATGCATACAATTATTATATTCACTTGAATGTAATAATTGGAAATAGTAGAAAGTGAGTTTTCATCGCAAATACTCGAAATACAGGTGTAAGTCGATACCACGTGGTATCGCTAATTTGTGACGATCATCCGACCGATGAACGCCGATATTCGCAGGATTCAATAGTGCTATGACCCGTTTAGGAACCAGGAAACACCAGAAGATTCGTAATATTATTGTTTAAATATTTTATTAGTTAAAAGCCTCTGTACGATAGTTAAAGTTTCACTAGTTTTTAAAACCAGTTTCCTGGTCATTAGATTAAGTACTAGTTTTGATATATTTAAGGTTTATTGTCTCTGTCTGATTTATTATGTTTAATGTCATATTTTGATCTAGTCGAGCTCGGATCATTGTAAATTGCAATGGTCCAGAATAAATGTTATGATTTGAGAAATTCCTTGTTTTTTTTATTATTTACTCTACAAAAGTCCCGCCCGGTTCAGTGATTGCAAGTGTTTATATTTTTATGGTTTCCTGTCCCTGTGACAAGTGGAGGTTTTTCTAGCAAAGAAAATCCACGTGTTTATATGATTTATCCCTTGAACCCCGTTGTAAAGTGTAAAAAGCACTTTGGGAAAACCCAGATCATCACAAAGCTCAACATATATAATTTCAATTACATTTGGGAAGTTATAGTCATTTTGACCCCAATGAATTCCGGAAAAACAGAATTATGTAAGCGTAGATTGGAAGTTTTGGGTCATATTGTTGAAGAGGGGTTGATACGTCCGAATCCGAAAAAGACTAACGCTTTGCAAGATTATCCTGCTCCAACCAATGTTAAAGAATTACAACGCTTTAAGGGAATGGTTGGATATTATTCTTCCTTTTTCCCTGGTTATTCCAAGACATGTGAAGTGTTTCGCCCACTGTTAAGGAAGGGTGAACCTTGGATTTGAGGTGAGGAGCATCAAGCAGCGTTCGAATACTTGAAAAGACAAGTTGTGCTTTCTACTTTACATAGACGCTTTCCTGATTGGAATACATCTTGCAAACAGATGCGTCATACTCTGTTTGGGAGCTGCTCTTATGCAATTAAACGATAAAGGGGTGCAAGTTCCAATTGCTTTCGCTCTCAATTCAGCTGAAAAAAATTATTCAGCTACGGAAATAGTGTTTGGCGGCTGTTTGGACAGTGAAACGCTTTAGATCGTATTTGGAAATGATGAGTTTTCATTTGGAGAGTGATCATTTTTCTCTCAAATGGTTATTTTCGTAAAGAGAACCGAAAGGGCGTCTTGCAAAATGGATTCTCTCATTGTCTGAGTACAGATTTGTTGCCCTTCATTGTAGTGGTGCAAAAAATCAGGTGGCTGACGCGTTAAGTAGAGCACCTATAGACCCACCGATTGAAATAGATGACGAGAATTGTCCATTAGTGGATGAGACTTGTTATATGGCCTATTTCGATGACTTTGAAAGTTGGCCTGTGCCTAGGACTGTTGAACTCAGCAAGTCATTCAGATCCATGAGTACTGGTTCTTGTTTGGTTGATGTGGCTAGTGTGACCACTAGTGCTAATTACATTAGAGCAAGTTTATTAAGTGGTGGAAGGATTTTCATAGACCCCTTAACCAAACTTCCTTTTAAGGGGGGATGAGCCGTCCCATGACGCTGTTACGCAGTCAGTAGGTGTTATCAAACAACAAATAGCTACAGTGCCTCCTTTAAACCGAAGGGGACCTGGGAGACCACAAAAGGTCATTGAACCTTCAGTCACTCTAAAGCGTAAAAGGGGTAGTCCCAAGAAAGTCGTTGTCGACGTCCCTGTGAAAAGGGGGCGGGGTCGACCTCGAAAGGATGCGTTACCCATCGCAAACATTCCAAAACCTGTGATAACACAGCCTAAAATAGTTAGGAAAACTGTGAGAACGCAAATTATGACATCCAGTTCGTCTGCGGATGATACTGATACTGAAAATGTGTTGAGTTCAGATTTACCTGGCGACAGGGATCCAAATGAATTTGTTACTCGTATTCCTAAACAACCTAGGCGTAAGTGTGTTCACTTACAACGGGCACAAGCTCATCTCGTTCCATTACCATCTAGTGATGAGGAGCTCAGTGATGCACAGGTTGAGGCGGATGAACATCATGTCCCACCTGTTGAACATAGACAGTATGAATTGCTTCCAACGCGTGCTAAACTCAAGCAAGCACAGTTGGAGAACAAGTGGTCTTTCCAAATGCGAATATATTTGGATTCATCGATTTTACCTAATGACAAGCAAGACGCTATTAAAATAAAATCTCAGGCGGTAGATTTGGCTATCTATAAAGATTTATTGTGTAAATTTCCACCAGCTGACATTGGCAAACGCACGCCAACGCGTAGAATTTATTTGCCATTGGCTCTGCGTTTTGATTATTTCCACTGTTTACACTATCCTCCAACATCTGGCCATCTAGAAAGACCCTAGAAAGACTAAAACAACGCGTCTTTTGGCCAAGAATGAAGGATGATGTGAAGGAGTGGATTAAAGAATGTGAGCCATGTCAAAGGGCTAAGGTTGAACACAGACTCCCGATGGGTATGATGGAGATAGCTAAGCCTAGGCGTATCTTTAAGACCATTTATATCGATTATTTTGGGAAGAAATTGAAATCAACAGGTGGCAATTGATATGCGTTTGTTACGGTGGACGCTGGAAGTCGTTGGCTTGACGTACGCCTTACTGAAGAGTATGGTACGTTTGTCCGACGCCGTTTGTCCGACGAACGTTTGTCCGATGCCGCTTGTTCGACGCCGTTTGTCCGAATGGTCGTCTGTCCAAAAATTTTCGGACAATCGACCATTCGGACAAACGGTTTTCGGACAAACGGACAAACAAAAAAAAATAAAAAGAAAATTTAAAAAAAAATAAAAAAAAAATAAAAAAAAAATAAAAAAAAAATTTAAAAAAATAAAAAAAAAATAAAAGAAATGAAATTAAGTTTTAAGGAAGTTTTATTTATTTATATTATTTAAATTATCTATTATTTACAAATTGTGTGTGGGGAGATTCTGACGTATATTCATATTTGAGAAGCTAAGGTTGTTTGAATTACTTGTGCAGGATTCTCCATTGTTGTTAGAGCACGGCGTTTAAGTTCTGCTGCAACTTTGATAACACCAATACGTGTACCATCGGGAGGATGACTGTGCTCAGATGGAGCTAAAAGTATGCTAGGTTGAATGACATTTGTATTTGTCATAACACGTCCACTACAAGGACGCCGAAAATTTTCACATTTCCAGTAAATTTTTTCTGCTATTTTTTTGCATGTAATGTATGCATAGCCATTGACACATAATGATGCAAATGATATATATGTGTCAAGGATAAATGAATGATAATATAATGTAACATATATACAACATATATATAACAAAAACGTTTATTTTCGGACAAATAAACGTTTTTACGACAAAAACGTGTTCCGTTTGTCCGATTGGTTGATTATCAGAAAAACGTTTTTCCGACAGTACGTTTGTCCGAAATCGTTCGGACAAATGTACCGGTCAGATTTTTTTGATTTTCGGACAATCGACCACTCGGACAAGTGATCGATACCCTTACTGAAACGGCGGAAGTCGACACGACAATAGCCCAAATTGTAAAATTTACGAAGAGATGGGGTTACCCAAGAACTATTGTTAGTGACAATGCGATTACCTTTCGATCTGCGCGTTTTCAAGCTAAATGTGCAGAGATGGGTATCGTGAATAAATACATCTCCGCTTACCATCCACAAGGAAACCTAGCTGAATGCTTGAATCAGGCACTTAAAACATGTATTTTGGCGTATATCGACGACCATCGAGATTGGGACAAGCACATTGGGTTTTTTGTGCTGGCCATTAATTCAGGCTACCAAGTCTCATTAAAATATTCACCGTACATGATGGTGGTTGGTCAAGAAGCGCATTTTCCTGGAGATTTGGACAGTGATACGGATGATGGGGAACCTCTACCTCCAGATGAGGCTGAAAGGTTACATCGTTATATGTTGGGCGTTCGAGATAATGCTATGTCGAATTTAGCAACTGCGAATATCAAGCATAAAAAGTGGTACGACCGTAAAAGGCGTCCACATGATTTCAAACCAGGTGACTGGGTGGCAGTGAAGAGTCGAATGTTATCATCCACTGACAAGCAAGTTAGTGCTGGATTCCAACCTCGAACTGAAGGAATTTATTTAATTCATAAATTGATTGGGCCTAATACTGTGTTGTTAATGGATGAAGACGGCCAGGTCACCTCACAACATCATATAAGTGATCTTAGGCATTGGTATAAGGCGTCACATTCACCTGTTAGTCAACCTGGTCAGGTTGATAACACACCTGAAGAGCTGGATATTGACGTAGTTAACTTAGTTGCTAATACCATTTGCTTTCACGGTGGTAAAGAGTTTCTCACATCCAATAAAATCCTTGACATGTCAAAGCGCGTCCACGCTTACTGTATTGAGACTCGGGAGATCTGCCGAAACATTGGTGGTGATAACCTGTGTTTTGAGAATGGACAATACGGCAGATGTTACTATCTAGCACGTAAATTCGACGTTGTAAATAGTTGTGTTTCTTAGAACTAATTTTTAACATGTGTTCGTGCTAATTAATTTGTTTTGATGAGTGTGGTAGTGATCACAGAATATTTTTTATTTGTATTATTTTTTCCTAATGTATGGAAAGTTCGATTTTGATGCGTTTGTATGAATATTGGAGCTGGAGCGTGTTCGGGCCGCGCCATAGTACCTGTAAAAGGGGATAGGACCGGAGCACGTAACCAATGTGAAGCGTTATGAATCTGCAAATGCATTTTTATCGTATAAATAACGTGACTAAATAATGTCGTCGATTGCAAAATTATTGCATCGATTAAAATGATATTATAAGATGTGTGAAATTGTTTTACTGATTTTGTTGTGTTTTCCTCTGTTAAATCTGGTAAAGTGTGGGTCTGGGGCGTATCGCCTCTTAAGACCAACGCTGATTGTAGAGATTTTGTTAATGATGCTGTGACAACTTATTTGAGGAAATTGTTTTTTTTTGACGAATTTGTGCTTCGTTATGTGTCGCTTGCCATTGATTGCTATTTTTTGATGGCGACGCCATTTTTCTTTTCTTTCGTTATATTGAAGTGGCTCGAGACACTGAAATTAATTGTGAATTTGGTTAACTTAGTTGGCGAAAGCAAGTGATTGTAGCGTGAGTGCAGTTTGTTTTATGAAATTACCGAAATTGACATTTTTTATAATTTTATTGGAGATTGTTAATTGATGTGGTTTTGTCGTTGGATGGTGTTAACCCTAAGTGAGGATACTTGCTTATGTTAGAGGAACGTTACTTGTTGTTTTGTACAGGGTCGCTCCCTTTACATAGTTGTTAGTTGTGCGTTAATCTGACTATATAAGTGATATGGGTGTTGAATGAAAATCATCAGTGAGTTTGTGGCTACGGGAACTGCTGAATTTCGGAAATTGTGATTGCTAGTGTTACAATTATTTTTAGTAATTTATTATTAGAATAAGAATTTCACTATGGACTTTTTAGCAAAAAATTTTTGAAAATTTTTTCTTTTTTCGATGTTTGCGCTAAAAGTGGTCAAATCTACCGACCAACTGGACACAATTCTCAATTGCATGTGGAAACTGGACAGGGTATCATCAGTTTCAGTGCAATTGTGCTTTTGTGTCCTAAGAACCGTGTAACAGGGTGATTAGGGTGCGTTTTGTGACGGAGGAGCCGTAACTTTGTCGCACGACCCGTTTAGATGTGTTTTGCTTAAAACTCATCACATTTTTGCACTGTTGCACGACACTTTGCTGTAATGGCATTGTCAAGGACGCATTGCTGTTGTTGGGCAGTAAGGATCGTCGGAAGAGCATCTTATACGTTGGGACACCAGCCTAGTTTCGCCCAACCAACGGCAGAAACAAACTGCAAAGGTGGACAACAGGAGTAATTAATCTGGTCCAAGTTTGTGTGAAGTTGGCTGGCCACCGAGAGTCGAAGGTGATAACGTTCGCAATGTGGGAAGGGCGCAAAATCTAAAGAGCAAAGGTAGTAGGTTTATTGGTTTGGTCAAGCAGGCATTGGTGTGTTTTTCAATGAAAGATATGGGATGTCTGTAGTGGGCACGTAGCACACGCCAGAACATGGGGAAAATGAGAGCCATGCAGCAGTTGTAAATAGTGGAACTGTTTTCCATTTTATCTCATTTTTAGTGTAAAACTTTAAATCAGTGATTTGCAGGCGATATCCTGTGAATTGCGCCGAGCTAGCGTTCTTAGATTCCCTCAGACAGGGAGGAATCCTGTTGATTGTTCAATTATTGGAGGAAAACATGAGCAAATGGAGAGGTGGTAGCCGTACACTACTATCTCTTTTGGTAAAGTTTGTCTGTGTTGACCAAAAATGAGAAATCAATTGATTGGATGGGCGACTAATTGCGTGGGGATGCTTTTAGTGACGTGCCCAAATTCCGCGTAATTGTGGTGAGTGAGATATCCTGGTTATGACATTGCCTAGTCCAGTGGTCACGCCTGGACTGAGGTGACTTTACTTTTCTTCTTCTGGTGTTTCGATGGCTGTGTGCAAGATGGCTGTGGGCAAGATGACTGTGTGCATGAAGTTTATTTTCCCCACCATAAATGGTGATAGTGGTATTTTAGACAGAGAATAGGGCAAGGGGCACTGGAGAATCGAATTCGACTGCGAATCTTGCAGAGGAGACATGTAAAGTCTTCATGGCTGCCTCTGCATCTACCGGCTTTGGTAAATTTTTTGGTGCCCATTGCCGTGAGAAAAAATACCATTGTAGGTGTAGACAGAGGGAAGTCTTCGCCAGTAATCCAAAATCGACTGCGATTCCTTTGGCAAATGGAAGTGGGTGAAACCCCGAGTCCGCCATAGGTAGAAGACCGGCTTTAGTACGATTGTTGGTGGTGTTCGAAGTAGTTAGTTTTGTGGCTGAAACGGACAGGAGTGCTGACTCCTCAAGTAGATGGGCAAAATTAGTGAAAAGATAGGAGGGCACAATTTTTTGTTACCATTTTTAAGTGCGCAGAAACAGAAAAATCGAGTAGAACCATGGTACTTTTTGCAGATTTTTATTGCCAAAAAAACCTCTTTTAAAACATTGGTGTAAATAGTTCCTTTCGAAACAACACTTTTTAATGTCCCAAATACATTTTGGCCAAATCCAGAAGTGAGATAGAACTTTACAAAAATTCAACGATGCTAACACAAAATTCTTTTTTTTGTAATAAAGCGTCCAAAAATTTTATTTTATTTCACCTAAATTGATCGAATGATTTTTTCTCAAATTTTAAGGGACTCCTACGGTCCAAACTCACTTATTTTGAGTTTTTCGACGATTTTCAGTTTTCACTTTATTAAAGGGAAACTGCACCTTCTACAAAAAAGAGTTAAATATTGTTGACTCTCTATTCTTCGATCGACCAATCCTCAAACGTGATGTTTTGTAACTCTTCTGTCCCTACAACATCTGTATCAGATACGTTCGGACTAAAGATATATTTATTGTGCAAATTTTAATAAAAAACAAAGTGTTTTGTTTTTGCAAATAAAGTTCTCTTTTGTTTTTTACGGATATCACTTTGTTTTTCCACTTAAAAAGCGTATTTATAACGGTACGAAGTCATAAATTGACTTCGTATTGACGATATTTGCAAACATTTGAGGATTACAAAAAACAAACCACCAACTCGGTGCGCCGAAAATAAAAATCGTTTACGCAAAACCAGCCGACAAAAATCGGTTGTAAATCGTCTTTAACGCTCACTATGTACTACGACAAGATTAAAAAATACTATTATTTGAGAATTCGGTGTAAAAACAAGTATACTCGTCATGAATCGATTCGATTGATGATTAAAAACGACCTGAAAAATGTTTACGCAACGTAACCCTTTCGGTCCAAGTACGAATCAGCGTCTCAAAACTCATCGAGGGTTAACGGACAAAAAATACTCACGATTTCGAATGCTTTTTGGAATAAAACAACTCAAAGTACGAGTGATACCTCAAACCTGTCCTTTATTTTATTAAATCTAACGCGAATAGCATGAAAAGACAATTCCTTTTCAAAAAAATCGATGTTCAAATCGTCTTTGCCCCAATATGCCGTCAAGCGAATTCGGGGGAGCAACAATAAGACAGCGAGTTTCTTAGTCACACTCTCTCAGGACGAATATTTCGCCACCAGTTGGTGCTGTCATTCGTTTTTATCGGTTTTTGGCTATTTTTGGCCCGAAATCACCAAAAATTCACAGTTTTGCATAACAAACATCTCGAATTCGTAATTCTGAATCAACCTGACTAAGGTTTTCATGGGTTTCGGTGTTTCTACAAATTGTTTTATGACTTTTTGCTCCTATGCACCAAAAGGTTGCAGACACTTCTCAAACTACTATATAAGCATAACTGCTTCTATATTTATTTGAGTGGAGTGAAAAGAGAAGTCTAGTATGGTGTGGCGAGGACACGGGCAAGGATCCTACTTATACGCTACGGGGCCGGCTAACCCCGCAAGCGGAAGATCCATACAAATTCCGTCCCAGAAGTCTGTTACACCGAAAGAATACCGATCTTAGTAATCAAGCTCACGCGCGATCATTTAGGTTTAAGACATGGAGAGAAAGTACTTGGATACAGGGTACTTATGCCAAAAAATTCAGTGGAAAATGGCAGATTTTGCCAGAATTTTGCATAAAAAATAAGAAAAATTTCAAAATAAAATTTTTTTATCATTATTACCCTTTCTTATACCCAAAATAAAAAACTGAAAAAAGATTTTTTTTTAGTGTTCACTTTGTTTTGCTTTATTTTCTGGAAAATACAAATTCTAGAAATGTATAAAACGTCTTTTTATTAAGGTCACACACATTAAACGGAATGTAACCCTGAAAGTGTTTTTTTTGGTCGCAAGACAAAAACGCCGACGCCATTTTGTATTTTCGGCCGAAATTGTGCAAATTAGCAAACTCTGCAGAAAAAATTAATTTTTTTTTTACTTCTGGATCTCGCCACTGTTTCGATTTTGGCAGATAAAAATCAGAATTGTCAAGATTCAGATGGGTCGTGCAATCTGATAAGCCAATTAGAACGCAGGAATTGCAGGAATGTGCTTATCTGGGGGATTAAGGGATTAAAATTCCTCAAAATTCCTTAAAAACCCTCTGCACAAGCAAACAAGTCTCTTTCTGTCGTCAACCAGCTTCCAACACGAAGACTCGACGAAAGGCGTACGCTTCACCTAAACCGGTATCCAAAGCAAGAAAACAAAGCTCTGCAGGAAAACGGGCTTCAACTACTAATAAACAACCAGTTTCGACCGCTGCAAATCAGCCTTCCGAAACTAATCGATCCGACACTATTAACACTCAGTGTGCCGACCACGTGGATTCTACGGATAATTTTCCAAACAATTTCGATACAATGGCAGTTCCGCAACAAGTTGCCGACCTTTTGTTCAAATGATCACATTTTGACCGAGTGTCTTGATTTTTACAATCAGTGACACCTAGCGTCAGTTGGTAAAACCACGGTAACCATGGTAACAGCACTAACGCGCTTCAACTCGGAGTATATAAAACATGTCAATTGACACCACTAATAGGTCTCTGCGTTGACCCAAAATGTTAGGCGTCTGAGGGTTAATTTCACGAAAATAGGCTGTGGGCAAATTCCTTTTTTGTCCAATCTATGGGCTTTGATCACATCTTGTGGCAAAAATTTAAAAAAACGCTCAATAATGCTTAACACAGTCTCCGTCACCTCCTCCGTCTCGTCAGCGGCCCCTCCTCAGCCCCTCTGAAGATCAAGTTGGATTTCCTCATTTGTCTGTCTAAAAACTCCAATTTCCGACTGCTCTTCCAGATCTCTTTATCAGTCCTCTCCACAGTGCTCTCGTATTATTTTCAAGTTCTTTCCTTTGGGATTTCTCGTATTTAATCATTTCACCAATCTGCTCGAGTTGTTCAGCATTAGCTTTGTTTTGCAGGCTTATTTGGTCCAAATGTTCTCTAAAAATCCTTATTTTCCGAGCGAATCATCTCCAATTCATCCAAAATGAGCGCCAGAGTTGCCCCATTTCCAATATCCTGTCTCGCTGAGGCCAAATCATCCTTTTTCAACACCTCACTCGAATGTTCGGGCAAAGGGCTACTTTCTCTCAGCCGCTTTCCGTCATTCTGTAGCGTAAACTGGGTCTTCCGCAACTTCGCGGCGTTAATACGTTCCATACTCTTCCCGGGCCGAATCCGCGGTTATTGGCTCCTCCTGCTCCCCGCAAGTTGCTATTTCGATCCATACGACTCGTGTTTCCGAAAACCAGCAAATAAAGCGCAAAAAAACTTGTTTACGAGATAACAAAAGTAATTACTCACACCTCCTGCCCTGTACGATTTACAGGACAGGGAAAATGGGCTCCGACAGCGAAAATCAAATCCACCGTAGTAAACACACCACAATTGAAATAATTTTAGACAGGTCGCTACCTAAATACAACTAAAACATCGTTACATCGATTCTAAGCAGGAGCAAAAAATAAACACGCCCGCCCGCCATCTTGGTTAGCAGCGCCACCCAGTATGAAAAATTTAATAGATCAAAACAATTACTGAATCATTGGTACTATATACGGTATTGCAGAAAAGAAAAACTCTAAAACAGCCACATACAACTACATTAGCCATTTTTCTAAATTTATTTCATTTAATTTTGATGTCTTAAATTTAAAAGTGAAATATTTTTTATTTAAAAAAAAAATTGAAAAAATGTCCAATGTGTCCTTGCAAAAAAAAAAAACTCATTTGCGATAAAAAAAAAAAAAAAAAAAAAAATTAACTTTTATTCACAGAACCAACCAATAAGTAACCAACTCAAACAAACATCCTTCAAAACACAAACCCCACATCCAAGTTTCAATTTTGATATAACTTTTTATCTCATTCAATGCAGATTTATCCATGTTTTTACATCTAGAAATACCTAGCGTATTTAAAGGACTACGAAGTTTTAGCAATTTCATAAATGAGCATAAACTAATCGAATCACACTCATAAAGTGATAAATATCGAAGTTTTTGCAGCGCATTCACTCGAACAAGTCCCGAAATGAAATGATCAGTTAGCATTTGACAATCCTCCAAATAGATTTCTTCAATATTACGACTGCGTAATAACATTCGAAAATCGAATTCAGGAATGGCAAAATTGTAGTATACTTGTAGTGTCTTTAAATTTCGGAATCTACGATGACAGGATGTATTTTGACTATTTTCACTATTTTCATCTAGAAATGCACAATCCCACAATTTCATAATCTCCAACATTGGACAATACCGATCAATAAGGCTTAAATCAACGAGCAAAATATGTCCAAAGGTTATGGAAGTTATTTTCTTCGCTGTGTTCTGAAGAGCAAAGGCAATGTCAGGATTAAAATTAAGACATCGACTAAGGGAAAATTTGCATAAGTTTGGAAAAAGTTTGGTGGCAGCGATCGTGTCATCTTCGTCCCAATTATCCCACAACGGCAACTCTTCTAAGAAAAAAGTCAATAATTGATTGGAATTCAATTCATTTTTTAAGAGTTCGAACAACTCTTTCCAAATATTTGAAGTCATTCTGAATACTTTGAGGAATACTAATTTTTTTAGAATGCTCAAACATCCGTTGCTCGTTACTCTCGTGCCCCAGACATCGAAATTATTCATTTTTCCACTGTTGACTAATGAAAGAAGACCATTGTCCGTGACCTCCTTGCATCCTGATAGGTTGAAATGTTGTAATAGTGGACAATATTCGGCGATTGTAGTTACAACTCGGTCCGAACACCAATCGCTACATCTGAAATCAATGCGTTGAATTTGCGGTAAATGTTGTATTAATGTGATTATGGGTTCACATTTCATTGGTTGGTCGTATTTTATGATCAGCTTTCTAAGATTTCTACGGTCCAATGCCATTTGATGAAAAAGTCTATAGAGCTCTACGGGATTTACATTTTGAATAAATTCTTTGCTAAATTCTCCTCTCATAGCGAAATGCTTAAAAACGTTGTTTTGCAAACGAGGATTTGTATGCTTCAATTCCTTTTGTTGCTCGTATATCCGATTAATGATCATGGTGGGAAGATTGGATAAAAAAGGGTAAATTTTGTCAAAAAATGTGGTTATTTTTTTGAGACACAATGTTTGCAGAGTCCGCGTTGATTTCCTGAGAGGCATGTTGAGATCAGTCAA
>JH431486.1:26912-48853 GCA_000239455.1 Strigamia maritima
ATATACATGTATTTTATTTGAATTTTAATTCCAAGGCTAAAATCGTCGCGTTTGACACTTATTTGGGCTCAAAAATGGCGGTTTTTCGATAAATAAATTTTTCATCTATGTATATCGAATTTCGCAGTGTGCTGCAGTGAAGCGCGAAGGGAAAGATTTTTAAAAAGTGATTTTCAATTTTACCATTCATTGCGTTCTAAAAATATAGAACCAACAAAGAAACACTTGTGCTCCAAATTACTAAAACATGAAGAAACATTTATTTAAATTTAGAGGGCGCTCGTTAGCATATTAACACAGCCAATCACAAGGCCGCTACATACCATTCGAACATAAAGTCAATTATGTTTCACACAGTAGTATGTTTATAAAATTTAATTTTGACTGATCTCAAAATGCCCGTTAGGAAATCAACGCGGACTCTGCAAACATTGTGTATCGATACAATAACCAAATTTTTCAAAGAAATTTACACTTCCTTATCCAGTCTCCCCACCATCCTCACTAATCAGACATACGACAAACAAAAAGAATTGAAACATACAGATCCTCGTTTGCAAAACAACATTTTCATACATTTCGGCATGAGAGGAAAATTTGACGGACGATTCATGAACTATGTAAATCCCGTAGACCGCTATTCACTTTTTGATAAAATTAAAATCTCATTGGACTGTAGAAATCTTAGACAGCTCATCTTATCCCAATACTACAACGAAACGATCAAATCTAAACCCATAATCACATTAATACAACATTTACCGCAAATTCAACGCATTGATTTCAGATGTAGCGAATGGTGTTCGGATCAAGTTGTAACTACAATCGCCGAATATTGTCCACTATTACAACATTTCAACCTATTAGGATGCAAGGAGGTCACGGACAATGGTCTTGTTTCATTAGTCAACAGCGTTAAAATGAATAATTTCGATGTCTGGGGCACGAGAGTAACGAGCAACGGATGTTTGACCATTCTAAAGAAATTAGTATTCCTCAAAGTATTCAGAATGACTTCAAATACTTGGAAAGAGTTGTTCGAACTCTTAAAAAATGAATTTCCTTTTAATCAATTATTGACTTTTTTCTTAGAAGAGTTGCCGTCGTCGTGTGATTGGAGCGAAGATGACATGATCGCTACCACCAAACTTTTTCCAAATTTATGCAAATTTTCCATTGATGGTAATTTTAATTTTAGTCCTCACATAGCGTTTGCGCTTTACAACACGGCAAAGAAAATAACTTCCATACTTTTAGAACATATTTTCCTCGTTAATTTAAGTCTTATTGATCAGTATTGTCCAATGTTATAGATTATGAAATTGGGATATTGTACATTCCTAGATGAAAATAGTCAAAATACATTCAGCCATCTTGGATTCCAACATTTAAAGAAACTAACGGTATATTTCAATGATTTCATTTCGGGACTTGTTCGAGTGAATGCACTGCAAAAACTTAAATTTTTATTAATTCAGGTGTGAGATTCGATTAGTTTATGCTCATTTATGAAATTGCTAAAACTAGGAAATCCTTTAAATACACTACGGATTTTCAATTGTAAAAAAATCGATGAATCCGCATTAAATTTTTTAAAAAGTTATGTCAAAACTGAAAATTTGGATGTGGATATATTGGGGTGGGTGGTCTGAAGAATGTTTGTGTTGATTACTTATTTTTTTTTTAAAAACAAATTCGTTTTTTTTAAATATTTTTTTATTTCACTTTTAGTTTTTAAGTGGTGTGTGTCAAATTGAAATGACATTTCCAACCAAGAACCATATAATAGCATAACAATAACATCACTTTGTTTCCCATTCAATGGATTCGAAATCTCTTTGCACAGTCAAAAAACACATCTGTGTACGATTTTTAGACCCCACTCCGACTGATTTAATTGTTTTTTTTTCTACCTTTGTGTTCTGATTTCTGAAACAGCAAAAAATAATATTATTATCAGTTTTCCAATATGTATAAATTTTACCTTTATCTCTCTTTCCAGTCTCTTCACGGACATACAAATATTAACTTTGGTTGGGACTGCTTGACATGGCACGTAAGTAGTTACACGAAAGTCGACGAGCATCGCGCTAGGAACATTTTTGCAATTTTCGAACTCTCTAGATACTAATGTTTGTTTGTGGTTTGCTTTTCCTAATTTCTAAAAATTATTTCAATTTATGTACCAAAATTATATTGTTTCTGTGGGATAGCCACTTGGAACAGGGATTTCAGCACCGATGGCCAAAGATCGACCAGTCATCGTATAACACTCGATATAAATTGTTAAAACAAATCTATGGTAGAGAAGAGTATGTTTGACAATACAAGAACAATTAACCAGAGAAGATGCTGGGCACAATTAAGGTGTGGAACATTGGAAAGTACTACACGTGTCTGGATGCCACCAATGCAGCGTCGATGTCAATTGAGTATGGATAATGAAGAAACTTTATTACATATCTTTCTGTGCAGAGAGATGGAGGATTTTAAGCAATTGCATGGTCTAGGTCGAGTCAACAGGATTGACACAGAAGCAAGATTGATACAGCTGCTCACTAGGCCAATTAATGTGGAAGTAGTTGATTATATTCAAGAGTTCGTTAACAGGGGAGTGCAGGCTGAAACTGGATAGTTGAAAATGTTGTTCTTGATGCTGATGTTTGCTTTATTTATTGCCGTGAACTGAAAATGTATAAGCTCTCTCTTTCAAAATGTTGTAAACATAAATGAAATTAAATGAAATAATAATAATATTGTTTCTGTGGTATGAGCCAAATTTCACAGACAAATACCCCCACTGTGACATCAGTTTGTAATAATCATTTTGCATTTACTTACTTACACAATTTTAGATATCATTAATCTATGTCCAAGAGTTTATTTAAAGGGCTTTTATAGCAGTGAAGCTATAATCTGACACTGACCTAACTCAACAGTCAATAGCTTAACATTTAAGGAGCAGCATTATTAAGTTAGGGACAGCATCAAGAGTTTATCTCAAAGGTTTTGATGCTTTGTATAGCAGTGAAGCTAATTTGACCTACCTCAATAGCTTAGGATTTAAGGAGCAGCATTATTAAATCAGCTATAACTTTGTAAATAAAAATAAAGAATAAAAAAGTGGCCAAACTAACAGAAAATAGACTTTGTTTATATAAAAATAAAAAAATTCACATTTTTGTCTCCGCCAGGTACCGGTATTGGTCTTTCCAATCGTTGGTTCTTCACCTGAATCTCTTTGATCTTGAATCTCAATTGCAAGTAGAACCGTAATCTAAATCCTCTGGACGGCTTGGAGGCTGGAGCCACAAATTCTTGCAGCTTGCGCTACCTAATATTAATAGCATTGTTCTCTAATGTATCAAAGTATTAAAAATAAGTATTATAAAGTATATTATTTTTCTTTGATTTTTTGAAAATTATCAAATACTTTAAAACTAATTATGAAGTTGTGAAAACGAGCAGACGACAATATGAAAAAGTGAGAGATTAAAGGGAGACCAAATCGTGGCCAACTGAGACGAAAACTCTATACATTTAACATGGGCAATACCAACTGCAAGGTTGGCCTACTGAAAAAAATAGCACCGCAACTGTTGCACTATAAATTTCAAATAGTGAACCGCCATTGCGCTACCACTACTTAAAAATTTGTAGCAACGCGGCGCTGCATGCTGAAAATGAAGCGCATGTGATACACTACTTTTCCGCTATTTACAACGTCAGAGTCATTGACTCTGGCGACGTTATACCAGCATAAAATGTCATTTGAATGACGTTTGGGTGTCATTGCACTACTTTTTCGCTATTTAGGGCATAAATATAATTGTCGCTACTTTGCGACGTAGCGATGGAAAGTAGCAAAATTTCAGTGCCGCTAAAGTCTATTTGCCTATAAGTTTGGAGTAACTCGGATTGGTCAGTGGACTGATCGCAGGAAAGTATTCATACCCTAAGTCACATGTCTGTCAGTAACCAATGAAAGTAAAGGTCATTTTTGAATAAAACGCGCGAAACCGCCATCTTGAAGAAATAGATGGCCCGGTGCATGATTAGTTTTAATCATGGCCCGGTCGAAACACTCAAAACCGCCATCTTGAATAAATAGATGGCCCGATCGAACCACGTGTAACCGCCATCTTGGATAAATAGATGGCCCGGTCGAACATTTGACGACCGGTCTTGCCCAGTTTAGAACTACTTTGTTACGCGCAACACCATTTAACAGTTAATTGCCACGACCAATCTGAGTTACTCCAATCTTATAGGTAAATAGACTTTACAGTAGCAGCAGCGCCTCCGTAGTAGCAATAGCGCAATGGCGCTTTTTCGCCCCACCCTGACCAACTGTGACGTCAGTATAGTGGCCAACAATGTCCCTCATCAAACTTAAAAAAGCTGTTTCTTTGGCAGAAAAGCCTTTAAAGAAATGGCAAACATTATTCAGTAATAAAATTTTTGATGTCGTAAACCCTTTAAGAATCATAAAAACTTTTTTCTATTATCTTAACAATCTTTTCTCTAGTTGCTTTTACAAAAACAGAAAAAAATAAATATATAAATGTTGAAGTTTCAATTGTGTTCATAGACCATTGGCATAAAAGTGAAAAAGTTAAAAATGTGACGATACTTATATTTTGTATATATCTTTTTTAATTGAAAATTCATAATGAATCAAAAAGTACACTTGTTTTTTTGTGTTACGAAACTGTCTGAATTGGGAGTCGCTCAGGCTCAGAGGGCCCACTGCCCACTGTCCGTGGGCCCGTACAGACCAAATGCATGAGTAGTATACAAGATAGTCATAGTGAGATAGGGTGGAAGGGTAAACAGGAGACAGAAATAGAAAAAGACAAAGACGGGAAAAGGAAAGGAAAGGAAAGGTCAGGAAAGGAGAGGCAAGGAAAAGATAGGAAAGGAGAAAGAGGAGGTGAGGATTTGGATTTCAATTTGGATTTCACCTTATCACATTTCGTTCGTTTTCCTGCGTTTTCCCACGTGTTTAAAACAAAGTCTTTTTCTTTTTCTTTACTTTTCTATATCTATCTTCGCATTACAATCGTTGGAGAAGGAACTACAAAGATATGTCGGTTCGAAAAAACAAATATGAGCAGTTTGCATTTGTAAACATCTGCATGTCTAAGCCGTAACTATAACATCTTCAAATTCAAACGTACCGTAGAACTGTACCGTGAGACTCGCTCATTCTCGCTCATCCACAAATCCGTTTCTACCGTACCCGCGCCACAACTCCGTAATGGTTAGTTCACACTGCAAGATTCCTACTTCAAATTTGATTTTCAAGTAGAAAGTAACGTAACTTATGAAATTACCGCAGCCAATAAGAAGGCAGCTGCTTCTCGCATGAAAAACGAGATGGAACGAGAAACTGCGTGATTGGTCGGTTTACATTTACTGCCTAAAGTCTATTTACCTATAAGTTTGGAGTAACTCAGATTGGTTAGTGGACTGATCGCAAGAAAGTATTCATACCCTAAGTCACATGTCTGTCAGTAACCAATCAAAGTAAAGGTCATTTTTGAAAAATCCGCGCGAAACCGCCATCTTGAAGAAATAGATGGCCTGATCAAACATTTGACGACCGGTCTTGACCAGTTTAGAACTACTTTGGTACGCGTAACACCATTTAAGAGTTAATTGCCACAACCAATCCGAGTTACTCCAAACTTATAGGTAAATACAAACAGTGTGAACAAAACCATACATACTTTCCTTAAGTTACGTTAAATTTTCCTAACTTACGTTACGTAACGTTCAATCTGAACTAACCACAACAGACACTAGCTTCGTTCAATTCATCCGTCAATTCTTTCAATTATCAAAACCGGATGAAAACCGATAATGAATCCTCCACGTGTGGCGTCGATTATGAGAATTGAAATCCAATTGTTCAGGCAGCCAGCCACCTTGGATTTAGCGATAGCGTATAATTGGATTATATATAATTGAGATGAATTGAATGCAGCTACTGAAACAAATCAAATTTCCTTCGAAAACAAATTATTCTCTCGAAAAGACCAGTTTCCAAGCCTCACGGATTCGGCCTTGAAACGGACCTGCCTGCACAGGCTGCAATCAATATAAACAATATCACACGCAATTTAAAGCTCTGCCCTCAGTGGAAATTAATTTTATTCCAAAATAATACTAACCAATTAATTTAAAAAATAATAATAATAAATAATAATAATAAATAATAATAATAATATTAAACATGCACTAGTGGAAAGAACAAGTGAAAATGAAAAGAAACAACCGAGTACGTAAAATACCTAATAGCAAATAGCAGTTATATTTCAAAGGGCCTTTTGAGCTTATTAATCACAGCGGGTCGATTTGTTTCGGCATTTTGTAAGCGTTTTCTTATTTTTCTTTCATTCTTCCAATCTGTCCGTTTAATTTGAGTCTCATCCCTTTCATTTCATATAATTTTGTAAAGAAGCAACAACCAACTAGTAGAGTTAGAGAAGCACCAGAAATGTTAACAATAATTTGTGTACATAGCAGCCGAGGGAATCGTAACGAAAAGTTACTCAAGTCCCAAAATTAACATTATTTTTCCTTTAATTTTTTTTTTTTTTTTTTTTTTTTTTTTTTTGTTTTTTGGTTTTGTTTTACACTTTCGATTATACAATTTAGTTGAATTTAATTGAATTTAATTGAATTTAATGTGTGTGTGTTGTGTTATTTTTTTTTTTCTTATTAAACGGGTTCTAATCTAATAAATCTTCATTCAGCAACGAACAATCGAATCGTTTCTCTTTATATTATATTATCAACAAGAATCCCGATGCGATAGAATGTAAGTAGCCATCCATCAGAGCACAGGGGCCACCAACGAGGCCCTGAATCTTCCACAAGGCACAGCGAACCCGCTTTCCGGTGGAGCGGGGGTGGACCAATCGAGACGACGACTAGCGACTCCTGGATCCCGTCCCGAATGAGCTGCGTGGATTTCGAACAATTATTCCTTCTCTTTTCTTTTCTTTTCTTCATTTCGCGATGAAATATTGAAATAACAATAATAATAATAATAATAATAATAATAAAGAAGAAGAACAAAAAAAGTCAAAGTTGTGTCGGTCGAAAGGGCGAGGTTAATACTGATAAGAACGACAAAGTCTGCAGGGAACAGCCACTGTGGGGGATGGAAAGGAAGTCCAATATGGCCACCCACACACGTTGACACGCTTTAGTCGGCCCATACCCACGCGTTGTCAGAGGCACACGAAGAGGAATCAAACTGAATTTCACGTGTGGTCGCACGCTCAACAAGATTTTTAGCCGAAGCTGTCCAACGACAACATGGAGCCGCGTCTAGAGCCCGTGCCGGGCAGAGTGACCAGCGATGAGGTCCCGAACAGTTTGTACCATCCGATCACGATGTTGGACAAGTCCAGATCATCCAGTAGGATTTGTGCCACACCCATAAACACTTTCCTGCCCTCGATTCGTCCGTAGTCTCCCCACACTGTCACCTTTAAGAAAAGAAACATTTGATTAATAACAAGCCGGAAAAGCCGGTCAACCGACGGGGATAAACACGGCCCATAATCCCTTACAATCCTGTGACGCCAATCCCCAAAACCGTTGCGCCATCTGCCGTGGATAAAATTTAATACCAAAGATTAAGAGTAGAAGACATTTGGTTTTACGAAGATCAAAGAATAGCGATGATCCAATGGCTGTAGAGGAAACGAATTTTCAACAGCCAA
Source organism: Strigamia maritima (assembly GCA_000239455.1). NCBI lineage: Eukaryota > Metazoa > Arthropoda > Chilopoda > Geophilomorpha > Linotaeniidae > Strigamia > Strigamia maritima. The sequence continues at coordinate 34,652 of JH431486.1, forward strand.
TCGTAGCGCTGTGCTTGCCTATCGCTGGAGAATTTAGTAGTATTTCTTTTTGCTACATGTAGCGCTACGTAGCGCTACGGTGGCAAAATCGTATTTCTTAATAGAGCGCTTTTTTGCGTAGCGGCAACCTGCCGCATTTCTTTTTAGGGCGCTCTGCAAGCGCTCGGCGTGCGCTCGCTACTTCTTTTCGAGACGTAGCGCTCTGTAGCGCACCGTAGCGCTACGCTTTGCCACGTGATCAGCGTCATACTAGAATGGCGATCACCAAAATAACATGGCGATTACCAAGGTAAAACATGGCGGTTACCATATTTATAAATCGAAAATAATAATAAATAATAAATAATAATAATAAAATGCCTGTGGAATTATTTTGGAATGATTTTGGAATCATTTGTGGAATGTGATTTAAAAAAATTTAATTTGTTTATTTTTTTTTAACAGAGAGTCATACAAATTAATAATAATCTGTCCGACTCCTAATGTTAATTGCCTTCCAATTTTTAAATTTCTTAATAAATAATTGTAATTATAATTAAAAAAAGAATACTAAATGTTGTTTACAGAAAATAAATAATTTATTCAATGTGTTTAATTGCAATCCACTCACAAAGCACATGGATGTCAAAATCCTCCATTTTTGTAGCACTACAGTTGCCAAATCGTATTCCACAATACTAAGGAATACGGCACTACGGTGTTGTCACTTCCTGTATTAGGTGACGTCACGTAGCGCTACTAGGTAGCGCTACATGTAGCAAAAAGAAATACTAGGGATAACACTACAACAGGCTGCGATTGCCACGCAATTGCCACGCCAATGAGTACAGTCGTTTAAAAACGACCATTGTTGCATTAGCCAATCGTGAAGCCCGACACAAATAGCAGCGAGGCTGTGATTTGGTTTTACCCGAGTAAAAGCCATGACATCATACCCACTGTGATCTACAGTATAACCTGTGCGGTCCGGACCTATTGCCGACCGGACACCTGTCCTAATCGGACACAATGGCCGAACCCAGCCAATCTCCAGCCATGCTAAAATACCTGTCCCGACAAGACAAAATTTTGCGCCCCAACTGTGTCCGGACCGCACAGGTTATACTGAATTCGATTTTGTGTTTTACTTCATCGTGGCGCCATCTATTGCGGAGGGTTTTCAACGACTGCAACCATAATAACGGCAAATTTTGTGTACAGTAGTGGTTAAATTCTCTCATAAAATACACCTCGTGTTTGAGTGATTGTTGCAATTAGGTCAGCACGAATCTTTTCGCCTAATAAGCTCACTCGAGTGATGTTGGAACAATTAGCACGAATCTTTTCGCCTGATATTGCGACCAGAATAAACCACTCGTGCCCTGCAGGCACTCGTGATTTATTCAGGTCGCAAAATCAGGCGAAAAGATTCGTGCTAATTGTTCCAACATCACTCGTCGCACTCGGTATATTACTGCTGAGAATATTGCTCAATCATGGCTAGTCCTACATGACAATGAATTCTTTACAAGCATCACTTTTGATTGGCCTCTCTACAGCCATCAGTTGCCGGTTCAAATGCTTGGTACCACACGCTACAGAAATGATCATTCTTGTGTTTCGTAATAGTCATTTCTATTCTTTGTAGAACGGTAATGTCATCGTTTGTGGGCTCACTTCCTTCCGTACTGTAGTACAATAAACCAAAAGTGACAAGAGTCTTAAGTCAACATGTCGAGTTGTTGCTCTGTGGAAAGTTAATTGGAAAAGTAGATGTAAAAAATGTGTACCGTATATACTCACTCGCGTATAAGTCGAGGATTTTTGGACCAAATCTTTGATTTTATTTTTTTAGTTTTTTCATTTTATTTTTTAAAATTTATTTGGTTCGATTTATACGCGGATCAATAGTAGTTTTAAGTTTTAAAAAAATAAAATAATAAAATAATAAAAAAATAAAATTTAGAGGGTCGAATTCAATGGCTTTTGACCCGTTTTAAATCAGGGTCGACTTATCCGCGAGTATATATGGTATTTTATTTTTACACTAGCATGAAGTGACAAAAAAACCATACATCGATAATACGTGAAATTACTTTAAAATATATAAAATCAAAGTTAAACAAGTTCAATTTTTCACTACAATTATACAGACACGTCCCTATCCCAATTTAATCAGTGTTTTCGACCATCGAAGATCACATCAGCAGACCCTGTCTTGAACTGTCTTGAACACATGTAACAGAGAATACAAACTGTAATCAAAACCAGAACTTAAATACCCTGTTTTGATTAGTTTGCATTTTCTGTTTGTTGCACGTATTCCAGACAGTTGGGTCTGCTGATGAGATCTTCGATGGTCGAAAACACTGTGATTAAATTGGGATAGGGACGTGTCTGTATGTAATGGTAGTGAAAAATTGAACTTGTTTAATTTTAATTTTATATAGCAGGAAGTGAGTTTTGAAACGTGGCATCATCTTTTTTCTTTTGTTGATATGTGGTAGTTACCCACAATGCTTGAATGAGCAATCTAGAGGATATGGTTATACATACCTGCAGCACGCAGCCCTGGTACACGCGATGAAATAGGAGTTGTTGTTGGTAAAGAGGATCGAGAGTTCGGCGTGCTGTGCTCGTTTTGGCTTTGGCCACGCATCTCTTGCCGTCAACCAAATACACTTTCACATATGGAGCTGGAAAAAATTAAAAATTAAATTATACAGACAGCAGTAAAAAACAATACCCGTAGACTAGACACTAAACCGTCCCAAGTGACACATCCCTTGTTTTTTCGCTCTGTAGATGGGACATTTTGTACGGTTTTTTAGAACCGTCCTGAAAGTGTCCCGACTACAGGACGTTGACACTTGACAGTACTAAAATATAAATCTACCATCATGAAATTTTTGTATGAATAATGCGATGTAAGAAAACAACACGAGAACACATGAAATAAGATTGGAAAATCAACGGCTCTAATGTTTTCATCACATCCGTACTTGGTGAAAAACAAACAGTTCTGTTAGAGTTCCAGGTAGCTTAATGGTAAAGCACCCAACCGGCAATTGGGGGGGGGGGATCTGCAAGTTGTTTTTCACCACGTACAGATGTGATGAGAACGTTAAAGCCATTGATTTTCTGATCTTATAATGCGATATTCACCTGGAAGCACTTTTGCACCAACTTTGGCTTGTAGACCACGTGCCCGGATAACTTCGACCTCGAGGTTTCCCTTCCGATCGTGTAGGCTCAATTGGACATCGCCCACACTGGCAGACGCAAGCACTTGACGACCGACCAATTGTCCAGGACCCAGACCTTCGACAAAATCAGCGAAATGGCCCTCGGACGACAGTCGTAGCGACGGGAGCCAGCTAATGGAACAACGGATCACAGTTACTAACACTAAGAAATCAGAAAATGTGGCAAGAAAAAGTAATCAAATGCCATCCAAGCAACCATGCGAGCACAAATAAGTTATTTCAAAAAAGACAATCGAGACAATCGAGAAGTCGTCAAGTTGCATTTTCACGAAACCCGGTTCAAAGAGTCCCTTGAAAATGCACCTTTAGACAAGTGAACAAAAAGATAATTTCAAGAAATGGGGACGTGTTGTGCTACTTACGACGAGCTCCCACTGCTAATACTGTTCATACTGCCGTCCATGGACTCTTTGCTGGCCTGTTTGACCACTGTGTGGTGGGGAGCGGGATTTACTTCCTGACTACGCTGAATACCACTAGTGGCACTAGTACTACGCTTCCTACCACTCATTTCTGCAATACAGCAAAGTAAGAAGCAAAACTGATTACAAATAAAGTGAAAAGATTATTAAGGGACCCAAAGCAGGATGTGCTTGGATGGCTCTTTTAGCGCGTCAGTCATTCAATTCCTACAATACAACACTGACCCTTCACTGCCCTGACTGCCCTCGCCATCCGACGACTGACCGCTCGTTTGATGCACCAGATGCGAGGGAGCCACCTCTTCACTGCGCTGCACTGAAAATTTGGACGACGATTGTTTTTTCCGAAAACCCAACCGATGTCGAAGGCCTTAAGAAATGGTTATGTTTATTGGTTATGTTGTTATTTCGTTAAACTAACTCTCATCACGGTCAACTCTCATCACAGGACAGACTTATGCTACAAGTAAAAAGATTATACATAACAAAGTAGAATCAACATACCGGTGGCACTCAGTTGTGACGTGCTGTTACTCTTGCGCGACAGACCCGCTAGATTGGGTAATTTCGCGGTAATTGATCTTCGTCTTTGCTTATCCAAAACCGAGCCCACTGTTGTGTCGGACAGACTGCCGTCACTGGGTTTGTTTTCTTGCATTACTCGCGATCCGGATTGTGATTCGCGAGATTTCGATGATGTGGTCGGACCAAACGTCTGCATTCGATTTGTGAATTCTCTGTGAACACATTATGTGTATTTACATCAATATGCTGTATTGTTTAGACACATAATGAATGGAAGAGGAAAAAAATTTCAAAAAATATTAACGACAATTTTTTTTAGAAAACGAACATAAAAAGTTGCACCGTATTCTCTCACATGGAAAGAATGACATGACTCAGACCAAAGTGCCGGATAATTCGGATAATTCGTATAATTCGTATTTTCCGGCATTTTGATTGTCCATTTGATTATTAATTGACCAGTTGTCTACTTGTCAAAAACTGGTCAGACTCGTAATTACCAGCATGCCGTTGTTTCCGAGGGAATACGGCAATAAGATACTAATTAAGAGATCAAAATAAAATTTGAAGATGGGTGCTGGGTGGGTTGTTATGCCATGGATGATATAAAGAATTCACTTGTAAGTGCTTCGCGTGCCGTGCGGCCGTTCAGACTGCGTAGAGAAGGCACTGATGCTCTCGAGGTCGCTATCACCGACGTCATGTGCAACCTTCTTGTCGGGGCTGATCATATGGGTAGATCGCCGCCGCAAGGAATACCTTTCCGGGACTCTCGAGGACACCTCGCTGTCTGAATACATGCCTGGAGTAAATTAATCAAGAATCAATCAGAAGTAATTACCAGTTTGTGAAATAAATTTAACCGTGATCGTATCGGATGGCGCTGCTGCTGCTGCTGCCGCCGCCGCCGCCGCCGCCGCCGCCGCTACTGTACGCTTTGTGTATTTGACTTTTGAGAAACCGAGTCCGACTTTCAATATCCTGAGGAAGCGTGTCCCGGCTACCGAAACTTCGATAGAAAGCGGCCGGAAGGCGCGGCAGTTGTCGCCTACTGAGCGGAGGGGTGGTGGCAGGTGTCGCACTTACAGACCGCGCTGAAGGACGAGCACCCGTAAGCGTATGAGACATCATGGAGATCCTGAAGAGCAATAATAATTCATTTATTTACTTATTTATTTATTTATTTATTTATTTATTCATTCATTCAGTATAAAGCAACCATCAGGAATCACATCTCACCTGCCATCAGGTGGAGAAAGAGATCTCGATGAATCCACGAGCTGTCGAGGGGACTTTGATCGAGTCCTCGAGTTGTGTCCCACTGACGACATCGTGGACGATGTAGGATTCATCCCGAATCGTCCTGAGGAATTCTTGTCAGGTACAGTCAGTGATTCTCTCCGCCTATGCTGATAATACTCCTCTCGAGAAAAAACTGGCAAAGCAAACTTTGTATGTTTTAGTATTCTTTAACTTCTAATGCGACGAGCCACACCTTCTCGAGCGGTCCTTTCGTCCGGATCGGACAAATCGCTGTCGCTAAACCGCGACACGGGGTTGGACATCGACATTTGTTCCGCGTTGAGAAAAGTTGTTCGCGGGGCTGCCTTCTGCAAAACAAAAACAAAAACAAAAACAAAAATAAAAGTAAAAGTAAAAGTAAAAAGTCGTGTTAAGAAAATTGATGTTTTCTTACAAGGGGAAGTCCTTGGTCGTGTGGCTGAAGAAAATACCATTCCGGTTCGTCATCCATGGGAGAAGTAGCCAAGTCCACTGAAACCTGAAATGGAAATTAAAATTTAGTACCGTATCAAATTGAGTACGGTACTTGTATTGTAGATTGCCACTCACTTCTCCGAGGAAGTCGTTAGATCCATAGCGATCATAATTCCACACCGTAATCTCCAACCTACGGTTCTTCAATTCAGACCTTTGAAGTGGCGCGTACATGAAGGTTTGGTTCCACCGCGGTTCGTTGGTGTTTGCCAGCGTTTTCGTACGACGTTTACTCTTCTCGCTGCGACCGACCAATGCCATCATTTGTTACGACTCGCTGCCCATGGTCGTAGTAGTGGAAACTCACCTTCGGTCAGGCAAAAGAAACATTTTCACGTAGGGGTTCCTAGCTTGATTCGTCGGCCTGGGCGGTAGTTCTGCGGCGCATACCACCGTCACGATCAGAGTGGATACCTGCGAGTCGAACCACAACTTCACTTGTATCCTTCCGCCTATCTGCGATGAGGAACTCATCACGGGACGACTTCTTTCCGGTGAATCGGGCGATGTGATCGTGACGCTGGGACGGCGACTCGAGTCATAGCTGCCGCTCCTGCCCGATGCAAGAGTACCTAGAACAAATCGAGCAATAAATACCCGTAAGTCGGTATACGCTCACAGAAAAAAGTTTCCATTTTACTACATTTTTTTTGTCCCGTGGCCAAATCTCACATTTAGAAGACTAATAATACTTTCATTTCAAAGTATTGTTACAACAATAGTGGGGTTTTCACACACCAAACTCTCATTTTGGAGTACCATTACTCTGATTATGGAATTGGCGACAGGACAATGGATGACTCAAGAGATGGAGAAAAATGGCGACTCCTTTTCTATGAGTGTAGCTAGAAGATATTCAAATACTTCTCGTTCCCTGAGCAGGTGCGTGAGACTCGTGCGGAACGTCCCTCTCTCCTCTGTTTACATCCCTACATGTCATTGGCATTTCATTATATATTAATGAATAAATTAATAATGTATAATGATCAAAGTAAAGGGACAGGCTCAATGTTTACCTAATTGACCTAAGTACCATCAATTCCACTTGTGGTTCCTGTTTGGATTCGGCAATGATGTCGGCTACCTGCTCAACCGTTTTGTGACGCAACGAGCGTCCATTCCACTCTACAATTTCGTCGCCCGAACGCAAATGCCCGACAGTATCGGCAATGCTACCTTTTTTACTTTATCAATCAGGGCACCCAATTCTCCACGGACCCCTATCACTTGTCCACCTACCACCTTCAGACCCAAGATAGAGGCACTCGATGAATTTCCCGAATTTTCCTTCACGGTCTTCTTGAGTATCATATGACCTCGTAGTTGCGTTCCATCAGCCAACGGTTGCCATGAAACAGGATGCTGCAACAACACCAACACCAACACCAATCAATCAATCAATCAAACAAACAAACACAAACTAGCGTAATCCCTCGGAAAGAACGGCATGCCGCATAATCGCGAGTCAGACCAGGGTGCCGGATAATTCGAATTTTCCAGCATTTTGTCCATTTGATTATTAATTTACCAGTTGTCTACTTGTCAAAAACTGATCAGACTCGTAATGCCGTTGTTTCCGAGGGAATACGGTAAATAATTGCAGAAGCGAAGCAGGTGCAGTGACGTCCACTCGGGCAGCTCAGGTGAGCTCAGCTCTGCTCAGCTCAGCTCATTCTTTCTTTTCTTTTTGTATCAAACATGCATTTCGATTAAAATTTAGTCCGACATGCACTGTGGACGCCATGACATCTCGGTTGTCGTTGTTTCGGGGGAACTAGAAACGGATGTGGAGAAAAAAGAAACAAGGGTCCGAGTGGAGCAGAACAATACACCTGCCCTGCCGTCGCCATGCAGTGTGTTATGGGTGGCTCGACTAATCGGTACCTTGGAATTTCCTTGTTTATTGTTTTCTTCACTCAGAGTGGCACTCGAACTTGTATCGAAACCCGAGTCTTTATTCTGTGATTCCTGCGACCACTGTCGCTCGCCGTCCGCGTGGAACCGAACCATTTTTCTAGTCGACGCTCCATCAGCGTCCTTATAATGCCTGTGGTAAAACCTTTCGGGATTATGGTCGTTGAGGTAGGGGCAGTTTTCTAGTTCCCCTAAAAGGACAACGAGCAAACAAATTGGGAAATAGAAAAAAAAGTAAAAACACACATGCAAAATAGAATAAATCATATAAATATGAATGAAGTAACCGAAGAAGAAGAAGCGTCTTTTCCAAATTATATCAACGGCCTGTGAAAACAAAAGCAAACTCAAGTGACAGTTAGAGCAGTTAGAGAGCCGGGAGGTCATGCACTCTATAGTGAAAAACCTTGTTCTGCTCACCGCCAGAAATTTTTTAATCTTTGCATCTAAAATTTCTTCCTTTTTAAGGTTTTCTCCAAGTAGTTCCAACTCGCCTGAAAAATAATTAAGTTCTTCTCTTGAGTAACCTACAGGTGGTGTACAACTGAAAAGCAAACCCAACTACGCAACATCGATTGACGTATCTCCCCTTTACTTGCCAGGTGAGACGCCAGCTCAAGATATGGTTCGTTCTCCAATCTGATCTTACCAGAACAATCTAGTGCATTTATTCACGGCGCCCTGTGTTTTGCTCCGGTGTAGGGTAATATCCCATGAAACGCCGATCGAATGTTTCAATATTGTGTTCATAGACAACATTTGTCAGATGTTAAATTAACATTTTTCAACATCGATCGAATGTTTCAATATTGTGTTCATAGACAACATTCGTTAGATGTTAAATTAACATTCTGAAACAACAATCAAACAGTGCAATTATCGGTTGTTGATATGCAACATTCGTTTAATGTTAAATCAACATTTTGTTATGTTTGAATGTTGAAAAAATGTCGATAAAAAATAACATTATTATATCGAATCGCATTAAAAAATATCTTCGTAATGTTTAAACATTTACTTGTTTCGTGAGATTGTCAATTGTCTATGAGATACTATAGTTAATAGAGTCATATTGTTTATAACTACAGCAAAAGCAACCCAATAAGATTAATTGTTTTCTAAATAAGCATGAATTGACCGTCGAAAGATGCGTCATTCTCCATCTTTGCCATATCACCTTGAGCTAGCTCTGCTTCTTCTTTCCCTCCCTCTCTCGACAATGAGTAAATCCACAATGCGGAAGAAGGGAGGGAATATTTAGCCATTACCAAACAGGCGCAAATCAACTCTATCCTACAATTCTTGCACGAAACTGAGAAGTAATTTTTTTTGCATTACATTGAAAGTATATATTGTGGTATCTCATTTTAATCCTCTAGTCGAGCCGAGTGAAAAAATCACCGTTTCACAGCCAAAAAATGTGCGCAACGATACAGAAAACCAAATGTAAATAATGGCACGCGCATTTCTGGACTACAAAGCAATGATTTTTCGACTCGGCTTAACTAGAGGATTAAAATAAGATACCACAATATATGCTTTCAGTACAACGCATAGGCCATTAACCAATGGAAGTTTCGTGCACAAATTGTTAGATAGAGTTCAGTAGAAATCCACATCGGTGTTTTTCTTGTCGCTTTACCTTTTTCGCTGACGCTCTCACTTTCAATTTCTTGCTCGTCGCAGCTCGTACATTCGGGCGTCGACCGGATCTCGTCTTCCGAACTACTTAAAGAAGGCTGGCGTAATTTTTTGCCGCGTTGTTTGTGTTTGTGCGGTTTAGGAGGCGGAGGACGCACGCACTCCGACTGGTCTGAGCTGAGCGAATCGTTTCGCAGCACCTGGGCAGCGTCCACGCGCCGACCGCGACCGGCCGACACCGACGTAGACGCAGACGCCGGATCCAGGTGAGTTTTAGTAACATCCGATGAGTCGTGCATCGGATCCAGAGTTCGTAAAGGTCGCGTCCGTTCGCGCTCGGGCGAACAGGCGTGGCCACGTCCTGTACCCGGTTCGTCGACGAACGAACGACGTCTAGCACTTTCTTTGTTATTATTCCTTTTCGCTTCGATCGAACACTGGCGTCGCACTGCTTCCCGCGTAGTCGGCTGAGGCGTTGACGGCGCAAAGTTCTCCTTCTCCAGCCGCAGTTTCTTTTCGGCCGTCGGAGTCGTCAACTCCGACATTATCCCCACGCCTTCGACCGGCAAAAGTCCCAGATCGAGCGCCATCTTGTTGATGAGCGGCTGCCCTGCCATTCCCCCGTGCATCCATTGACCCGTTTTGATTAGAAGTTCTTGTTTCTTCCGGCACAAGATGCAAACCCAAATCACCTGCAAAGAACAATCAAAAATATAACATTCCGCAAGAGGACATGAGGCTACGTCTTTTCGTTCAACGGCTTTAACCGTTAACACCAATAACCCGTTGGAAAATGATTGTACTTTAAAAACAACTGCGGACTGACATAAGCACTCGATTGTTTCACTTCAGGAATAATTAAAGCAAATCTGGCAAATAATTCCATCAAACTAAATATATACCGTAAAACCCCGCATTGGCACCCATGGGCTTACTATCGAAAGAACCGTCATTTTTGACCTCCGCAAAAAAGTCAAGGAGGACGATTTTTAAAATACGCACGTGGCCTTATATCCGCAAGGGTTTATAATCGAAAAACCGTTATTTTTGACCTCCAAAGAAAAGTCAAGCTGATTTTTAGCCCTGGCTAAATACGCACAAGCTTATATCCGCATAAAAGCCCATTGGTTTCAATGGGCTTTAATGGGCTTATAATCGAAAAACCACCATTTTTGACCTTCAAAAAAAGTCATGGAGACCGACACTTAAAATACGCACAAGAGCTTATATCCGCATAAAAGCCCATTGGTTTCAATGGGCTTTAATGGGCTTATAATCGAAAAACCACCATTTTTGACCTCCGAAAAAAGCCATGGAGACCGACACTTAAAATACGCACGTGGGCTTATATCCGCATAAAAGCCCATTGGTTTTATGGGTTTATAATCGAAAAACCGCCATTTTTGACCTCCGAAAAAAGTCAAGGGTAAAATACACACGTGGTCTTAAATGCGGAATGCGGTTATAAGCCCATGGGTGCTAATGCGAGGTTTTACGGTATAGTCAGTTGCAATGTAAGACTTCATTTTCCCACAGTAATCCTAGTAACAGTATTGGTTAACATATCCATATCCAGTTAATTGGTAAATTGGTGTATACATCGGTCAAAGCCCAAGATGAGTCACAACGTACCTTATTGGATCGTAAAGTGACTTTGCCACCGCATCTGGCACAGCATCGCACCTGGCAATAATTACACAGGTGTCCAATTCCATCGGCGAATTTGGTTTTCATACATATTTCACACGTTGCATCCAACTCGGTTCCCACCTTCTTCTGCTCCTCGTTTCGCATTTTGATCGATTCTTCCAGCACTTTGACCTCGTCTTGTTTTTTCCTGTTATTTATTCAAAAAACAAAAAAACAAAATAAATAAATAAATAAATAAATAAATAAATAAATAACACTATTATTTAGCCCTATTCTCTATCTCCCTCTCTCCAAGTCGCTATGACAACGCGAAAATTGTGAGTCGAATGAATGACGTCAATACCAACGTTGGTCAATGAGCGATCGATGCGTTTCGCCTTCCCTTGCCAAACACCTTCAATTTCCTTCAACCAAACCCCAAAAAAACACCAAAAAACACCAAAAAACCAATTATTACAACAATAAAAAAAAACAACAACACAACACAACAACAACAAAAACAACCTAAAAAAACTAAAAAAAAACAACCCTACGGAAGCCTAAAATGGCCATAAAAAGCAGCCAAACCCAAACCCGCTGCGTAAAAGGCTTTCGAAACCAACCACTCCGCTGTTACAATAAAAAACGCCATAATCGAACACAAGCAAAATGGCGGCGCCTCACTAACTCCATAAATCCAAGCTTATCCACCCACCTGAGAATCTCCTTCTCCTTATCGTCCTCCTCCCGCTGCCGCGCCATCACCGACTCGATAATCCTTCGCTCTTCCTCCGTCAAATGATTAAGGTCGGGCAACGGACAGGGATCCGCTAGCGGCCCCCCGCCCAGCGCCATCGCCTTCGTCTTCGCCTCCGACATGATGGCCTCTCTCTCGCAGGAGGTGGGGGGGCAGTCAACGTCGCCGCTCGAGGGCGCGCACGCCGCAGCTGCTGTAGCTGCTGTAGCTGCTGTAGCTCCGCGTGGTGATGATGATATTGATGATGCGACGACGGCCAGCCGAGTGCGGTGGCATTGCGACTTGGCGGCCTTGCGGGGCTGCACCAGGCCGTCGCAGGGGCCGCGAGCCGGTGGGACAACACTCAACTCGATCGGCGCGCGCGCGCTTCCAAAAATCACCCACAATCCATTAATTATGAATGCGTGCTTTTAAAAATTTAATAGGATGCGTTAAATCTCTACCAATCGAAATGGGGCCTGCGAGTGCGCGTCATATGACGTCATATATCGATTCATACGTGTAGAAGCCTCGTTCACACAAGCGCACGCAGCTGAGTGAATGAATGAATGAATTTTGTGAGCCGGCGTGCAGCGGGATCGACCGCCCGAAAGTCGACTCGGCTGTGGTTTGGGTGCGTTGAGGGGAAGCCGCACCGTTTGGAATTTTGTAATTTAGGAAAGAGGTTTTTTTTCGCGTTTTCTTACCGGTTTGATGCGCGGTTGCTGCGATGTTTGGTCGTGTTTGAGTGTGAAAGGTGATGATGAAGTTGATCCATGAGTAATGACGTTGTTTGCGTCATCGTTGGATTGGGAAATGTTGTTATTGGTTGCGATATTGAAATGGAATTGGGTTGATGTTTTGTTGGGAGTGTGTCGATTGTGAATGGAGGAAGGAAGGAAGGAAAGAAGGAAAGAAGGAAGGGGAATAGAGAATTTATTATTGTCTCGAGAGGAAATTCAGGTTCCCGTATGTTGTTGGTTATTGGAGCGCCAGCTGTCGGTTTGTTTGGTAATTTTAGATGGCGAATTTTTCAAGTTTGTCACGGATTTTGACTTTTACTGAAATTAACAGAAAATTACTGACAGGCAACTAAAAATCACTAAAAAATCAACTGAAAATCACTCAAAATCAACTGAAAATCACTAAAAATCACTAAAAATCACTGAAAATCAACTGAAAATCAACTGAAAATCAACTGAAAATCAACTAAAAATCACTGAAAATCAACTGAAAATCACTGAAAATCAACTAAAAATCAACTAAAAATCAACTAAAAATCACTAAACACTAAAAATCAACTGAAATTCACTGAAAATCACTAAAAATCAACTAAAAATCACTAAAAATCAACTAAAAATCACTAAAAATCAACTAAAAATCACTAAAAATCAACTAAAAATCACTAAAAATCAACTAAAAATCACTAAAAATCAACTAAAAATCACTAAAAATCAACTAAAAATCACTGAAAATCAACTAAAAATCACTGAAAATTACTGAAAATCAACTGGAAATCAACTGAAAATCAACTGAAACTACTAAAAATCAACAAACTACGGCTACTAAAAATTAACCAAAACTACTAAAAATCATAAAACTACTTAAAAAAAATTACCGTATGTTAAAAATTTAAAAAAATTTAAATTTAAATCTAAATTCAAAAAAATATTTTATATTACAATATTTTTTTAATTATTTTCCAAAATGTTTATACAAATTTTGAAATTATACAAAATGTTTACTTTTTTTATCTTACAAAAACAGGTCTTCCACAATTATTTCTTTTAACATCTATGAATTTACACAAAATTTTCATCCAAAAACACAGAAATGCAAAAATCCTTCAAACAAATGTGCACATAACTGTATATTGCCACCAAAACAATCCAAAACATAACAAACTCGACCAATTCCTTGAACCCGTAATCGTACGACACGCGGCTTTTGCTCACTGTCCGCATGTAACCATCCATTTGGAATTTCTCCACAGATCGACTCATTGATTCGTTGCAAAATCGCGTGGTAAACGCGAAATGGCGAGAATTTGAAATGCGGTTAACGTGTAAGTGTAAAACAGGATGAGTACAACGAAAATCACAATCGTGAAAATCAAATCTTTGACTTCGATAACAAGAAATTCATGTTTCATAACACAAAAATAAGAAAGATTCTGAAAAAATTCCCAATTCTCAGTCGGAGTAATTTCAATGTAGACAAGATGCATCAATGGCATTCAATACTCTCATATTTCTCTGTTAAAAAAAAGAAGTTAACTATAAAAATTTCATATATAATTAGACCCCGGATGTTT
>JH431486.1:50000-92676 GCA_000239455.1 Strigamia maritima
TTTTTTTTTTTTTTTTAGTATAAAGTGTTTGCTGATAATTGATTGCAATGGATATTTGGTGAAAAATCAAAGAAAAATAAACTGAAAATGACTTAATGTAAACTAAAAATTCAACTAAAGCCAGTAAAAAATCACTAAAACAATCAACCAAAGCCACTAGAAATCAACTTAAGCACTAAAAATTTGATAAAACTACAAATCACCAAAAGTCACTGACAATCAATTGAAAATCACTGACAGTCAACAAAAATCACTGATAATCAACATAAATCACTAAAATCAATTAAAATCACAAAAAAGTCAACTGAATTCACAAAAAATTCAACTGAAATCACTAAAAATTCAACTGAAATCACTAAAAATTCAACTGAAATCACTAAAAATTCAACTGAAATCACTAAAAATTCAACTGAAATCACTGAAAATCAATTGAAATCACTGAAAACAATTGAAATCACTAAAAATAACTGAAAATGACTGATAGACAACAAAAATCACTGATAAGCAACAAAAATCACTAAAATCAATTAAAATCACTAAAAATTCAACTGAATTCACTAAAAATTCAACTGAATTCACTAAAAATTCAACTGAATACACTAAAAATTCAACAGAAATCCTAAAAATTCACTAAAAATTCAACTGAAAATCAACTAAAATCACTAAAAATCAACTAAAATCACTGAAATTCAACTAAAATCACTAAAAATAACTGAAAATGACTGATAGACAACAAAAATCACTAATAAGCAACAAAAATCACTAACATCAATTAAAAATTCACTAAAAATTCAACTGAATTCACTAAAAACCAACTAAAATCAACTAAAACCATCAACAAAAAACTATTAAAACCACATGAAAAATAAAACTTTTTACCACACACAAAACTGCTTTATGAACACACCTGCTGTATACTATCACTAGAATACCTTGACATTAAAAAAGAAATTGGGCCACGGCCACATTCCCCTATTCTTCTTTTTTAGCACTGCATCAGACCCAAACCACACAACTATTTCACTTCCGTCCAAACAAATTGTGAACCTTTCAAAAAAAACCATTCCTATGTACCCTTCTTATCTAACATATAAATCAATTTATATCAATAGAAACCCAAACAAAAAACATCAAATTTTTCACATCTTTCCTTTCCAAGCACATTTTTTTTTATTACCTACTGCACTACTTTTAAGTTATGTACACATTTATATTTCATTCCTAGACATTATTAACTTCAAGCAAGATGAGACTAATTGTATTGTTTTACTTTATTACCACCAACACTTTAGAAGTTACATCTTTTGGATGTTCCACTTGTTCTGCAAAACTTCAACGAATTTGTTGCAAGATTTCTCCACCAAATTGTTGTCCAAGTAAGTCTAAACTAAATTACAGTAAAACTTCTGTGGTCCGGACAAGAGTTGGTGGGGCATAGGGTTCCTCTACCGGTAAGTACCGGTACGGAAAACCGTTTTTTGGGGGTAATTTTGGAAATACCGAAAACCGTAGGTACCGGTTTTGCCCATCATACATTAGTTGCATTCGAAAATGAAAACCAACATAGTTTTAGCCTGGTGGTAGTTTCTGAGCTTAAAAACTGCTTAAACCAAAACGATCT
Source organism: Strigamia maritima (assembly GCA_000239455.1). Lineage (NCBI taxonomy): Eukaryota > Metazoa > Arthropoda > Chilopoda > Geophilomorpha > Linotaeniidae > Strigamia > Strigamia maritima. The sequence continues at coordinate 51,622 of JH431486.1, forward strand.
CCGGTTGGTCGTCTTAAACCTGGTTATTGGTTATAAGGGTTTTAGCAGCAATCTGTAGCAGCCATCTTGGATCAAGCATGGTGTTTCTCGACTCCAAACTGAGGTTTTGGCAAATAAAACCTCCAGATTTTGTAGGTGGGGACATCATTTAACATCATACTAACGATTCCATGTGCGAATCGGCGTAAAAATAAATAAGAGTTGCAAAAAGTACTGACAAACCATTTGGACGCTTGGTCATCAGCGAACGTCGTGGCCGCAGAACATGCACCTATGTCGAACACGATGTTCGCCGACGTCCGTCAAAGTGGTTTGTCATTATTTTTCACAAATTTTACTATTTTTTAGCTGGATTCTCATGGAATATGTGAGCCAAGATGGAATAGACAATTTATTAGCCAAATGCCCAAATCTAATTTTTGATTTTGATTTTAACTTGGTTTATCTAAAACTCCCAGCTAAGTTCAAGCTATAGAATTTTAAATTCTAGCAATTTTTGAATGACCTGGTTTTACTTTGGTTTTAACTAAATTCCTAATTTAGTTAAAACCATAGCAAAACCAGGTTTATCCGGCATGCCGGATAAATCCGCTTTATCCAGGACCTTGGTCGGACTCGCCATTATCCGGCATGCCGCTGTTTCTTTTCTTTTTTTAAAACACAATCCCAAAAAATACCGGTATATCGGTATTATCAAAAATAATATCGAATACCGGTATTTCCCAAACCAAGGTATTAGATAATAGGCCTGTGCGATATTGCGATATATCGCAACGCGATAATTTTTTGAAACAAATATCGCGATATATTGTTGCTCCATTACAGTGGCAATATATCGTATTTCCGATATATCGCTGCTGCGATATGGCGATATTACGCAATATCGTCATATCGCCATATCGCGGAATATCGGCAATGGAAAATTATGATAAAAAAAACCAATAAATGTCATAAACAACAAAAAAAGTCAAAAACTCAAAAACCATCAAAAACGACCCAAAAAAACGTCAAAACAACCCAAAAACGCCAAAAAAAATTCAAAAACGTCACTCGCAATATTGCCATATCGCCATATATCGCAATATCGTTGAATATCGCCATATCGCCATATCGTTTCTAACGATACTGCAGTATTGCGATATATCGCATCGATATCGCTTTTCGAGCAATATCGTATCGCATCAGGTTGGAAAAATATCGCACAGGCCTATTAGATAAACCCTAATGTGGCCAAACTCAACCAATCTCCAGTAATTAATACCGTAAACTGGACCAGACCCTGTTCAAACCAGACACAATTTTGGGGACCTATACTATGTCCGGCCTGCACACGTTTTACTATATCTTGAAAATTATTTCAGACAAACAAGGTTTTTGTCCATCTCCACTTCCTTCAATTCCAGCATCAGGTCTGCAAGCCACAATTTGCAATAGTGATCAATGGTGTCCTTCCAACTTAAAATGTTGTCCGATCTTACAGCGAAGTACTCAAATAGTCTACTTTATATGTACTGTGCCGAGTCTTCTTCCCATAATAGTAACGACAAATACTACGAGCAATGCAACTTTGCCACCGATATTTCCAATTCCAGGTTAACAATATTCAACTGCATTTCGGAGTTATTGAAATTGAAAATGTAATCAAATATGATAAATAAATCAATAAAACGAGGTTAAGTCCTGGATGTAAAATTTAATACCAAAGAAGCAGTTGTCGTAATTTCTTAAGTTACGTTACTTCCTACTTCAAAACCAATTATTCAGTATGTCAGTTTCATTTTGTCAGATTAGAGACGTGTATGGCCTAAGTCGCCGCTTGCGTCTATAAACTTAATTCTGTCTGTATCAAAATCAATTTTGAAGTAAAAACTTGAGTTTACGTCTATGATTTTAAAACCACGATGCATTACGCAGACATCTTGTATTATGTTACGAAGTGGAGTGAACAGAAATGAGAAATGAGAACTAACTCACACAGTTACTACTATTAGCTGGAAAGAGCAAAATTAAGGTTTTTAGTCCACGATTTACTGTGCTCCAGAACGGTGCCTGGTTCTCACTATAACTGAAAATACGACTCAAACTGAAATGGACAATTTTCAGCTGCTAAAAACAGTTTTAGCTTTTTACTTAAAACTTTTTACTTCCAACTTAAAATGAACTTTTCATACCGTATTTCTCCGAACAAAAGCCACGTTCGTATATAGGCCGCAACGTCTGTTCGAAGAGCGTGCATATTGCAATGTCAAGGTTTCAATGACAATCATTTCAATGATATAAATGCAGAAGATTCGTACTGCTTTGGAAGAACATACCCCCTCAGAAGGACAACTTTCTGCTTTGTTTTGAGACCGGCTCTCCCCAATGTTAATGGCAATAGCGACCTATTTTCAAGGACAGAATCACAGTCAGTTTTGCAACTGGTAATATAGGCCACCTTTGAACACGGGCAAAAAACGACTGTTGAATAGAGGCCGCGACTTCTATTCGGAGAAATATAGTTTTTAGTTCGGCAATAAAAATGTTGAGTTTTCAGTTTAAGCAATATTTTTAGTCGTAGTATGAACTAAACTCCATTTCCAACACATTCCGACAAACTTCCATTAACTAGAGCCTTTTTTCGGCGATTGTTTAATGCACTTACCGTATTCCCTAGGAAAGAACAGCGTGCCGGAAAAACCGAGTTTGACCAGATTTCCAAAACCGGACGTCTGGTCAATTTTACGGCATGCTGTAAAAATCGAGTCGTGTAGTAAACACAAATCGTGCCGTAAAAATCGAATCAGCGCCAAAACGTACATATTACGGAACGTAAATATAACGGAACGAGTCACATTCCATTTTTATGGTATTCATTGTCAGTGTGAATATTGAAATGAAATAGCAAACTTAAAAATGCGCGTATTTATATTTGTAAATGAACGTATACGCGTATGTACACGCGAACGTGTGAAAATTGGACTTTTTTGACTCAAATTTTCCGGCACCCTGGTCGGATTCGCCATTATCCGGCATGCCGTTCTTTCCGAGGGAATACGGTAATAAAATAGTTCGAAAAACAACCATAAAAGAGCATAAACGAACATAAACGAACATAAACGAACAAGAAGTTTGTTGCAATGTGTTGAAAACGAAGGTTAGGCACAAATTTGTAATTATTTTTTGTGTTTGTGTGCCTTTTGTAATACAATAACAAACACATCCTTTGAACTTCGAAAAACATTTCAAAACCTCAACAATATGACGAAATATTATTTAAAGAATCAATAAATACAATCTAAAAAAATAAAATCTTTCGAACAAAACTTCACAATAAGTTAAGTTTAGTTGTAAAAATTAGCTTTGGTTTTAATTGGCATAAGAAAATCAAAATAAAATTCTTATTATTTTTTAAGATTTTGAAAAAAAATAAATAATTTTCAAACGAACGGCAAAAAATACTTCTGACGCTTCCTTTTCATCCGCCGTTTAACAATTATAACAAAATAAACCGTTATCAGAATCAAAGCCGAACAAATATACAGAGTTAAACACAAACTCATATCGAGCGTGCTAAAACTCCACGTACTGGACCGCTCGTTAACCCGAATAGCGACCGGTTCATCTACTAACTTGAAGTCCAGTAACCGCATGGACTGATGCGACTGAAACGGCGTATTTTCAACACCGGTCGTGTTAATATCTGTGTACCACTTGATAAGAAAGTGTAAAACTTTGCTTTCGTTCCATTGTCCGGAAGGTAGTCGGCACGCGGCACAAAGCCGTTGCGGAGGAAACTGGATTTTTGGATGTACTGGATCTTGCGTTATGTCGCCGTGAAGTCTGGCGTTGACTTTGTTGTGAGTGGACCAAAACCACAGAACTGTGTCTTTGGGTTCTCTAATATCTGTTTGGAGTCTGATGGATAGCGTGCTGAAATGTTTGGAGCACTCGGCACAAGAGAAGAAATATTTTACGTAGTTGGCGATAACTTCGGGTACATGAGCTGGATTAAAATCATCGCCTGAAATGAAAAAAATATTGTAGTAAATTATTCATTTCTAGTTAGCTTCATGTGTAATGATACTTTATATTTTATCATGACCAAATTCCAAAAATCAATATTTTCTCAGGCAAATATATTTTTTAAATTTAGTTTCCAAAACATTGAAAGAAACTCCCATTGGCTAGAGCCTTTTCCCAGCAATTTCTTAATGCACTTAAAAAAATAATTCGAAAAATGACCATAAAAGAGCATAAACAAACATAAACGAACATAAAACGAACAAAAAACAACCATAAGCGATCGTAAAAATGACCATATATGGTAGTTTATGGTGGTTTTTTGTATTAATGTGCAAGCAAACAGGTTCCAACCAATGGTAGTTTCTAGCAATGTTTTGGAACCGGAGTTTAGATGCCAAAACCAAATATGCTAAGCCTAGGTTCCCATACAAAAAAATCGAGCGATTCCGTTTCGCGTTTTGCGTCAAAATAGTGCTAGTTTTTAAATTTTAAAATTTTTCTAGGTTCCCACATGCAGCACAAACACAGAAAAACATAGAAAAATTTTCAATTTTAAAAATAGCACGATTTTGAGGCAAAACGCAAAACGGAATCGCACGATATTTTGTGTGTGGGAACCTAGCCTCACGGTTATTATTTTTATTTTCTGTTTTTTTTTTTTCTCCAGCAAAACGCACTTTTTTAGATAAAATCGATTTTATAAGTAAAAATTGACTTTTTATGCTAAAAAATAAACTTTTATAAACAAGGTGATCATTCATAGATACCAAAAAATGAACTTTCCTAGCAGAAAATGAACTTTCATAGCAGAAAAAAAACTTTCAGAGAAGAAAATAGACTTTCATAGGAGAAAATGATCCTTTTAGGCAAAAAAAATCCGATGCTTGAAAAATCTCAGTACCATCAACTAATTCTGCATCTTTTTTCAATTTCCATTACCGAATAAAAATAAATGACTTTCAATTTTGAACAATTTAAAAACATCACATCAAAGACTTGGCTTAAATCCAACAAATATTTTCCCCAAAATTAAACCTCACTTACTGACAGTATGAGACATATACGCCGACACAGTCAAACTGTGAAACAAAAGCCACAAAGAACACGGATAACCGCGAAGACCTTGCCGGCTTCCTCTACACGTAGCCCAGTCCGGAGTTTGCGGCAAATAAACATTAATAGATTGAGTTTCATTATTAAATTGCTCGAATTCTTCGTGCACAAAATCTGTCGATCGCTCCATCCACAAACTCAGTTTCGTAAGATAATTTCTCACAGGAAGTCGACCGGGGAAATACTAATAAAAAAATTACAATTTAATAGTTAGTTCACATTGATGTTCACACCACTCCGTAACGTAACGCAAGATCACTGCGCAATGCATTGTGGGTTTAAAATCACAGATGTAAACCTAAGTTCCGACTTAAAAGTTGATTTTCAAGTAGGAAGTAACGTAACGTAAAAAATTACGACAACCAACGCATAAAAAAACAAGATGGAATGAGAAATTGCGTGATTGGTCGATTTATATTTACCGTCTAGAAACAACGTGAAAAAAACCATACGTTACTTTCCTTAAGCTACGTTAAATTTTTTCCTAAGTTACGTTACGTTCAATGTAAACTAACCATAATACAAAATTTATTTCCCAACTCACTCGCGCTAAAACCTGCACGAAAGCTCTCAATCTTTGAAATTTTGTTCCATTAATAATACTGTGCCTTGCAAGTTCATTGAAAAAAGTGTAATGAATGGCATGTTCGAGATCAATCATAAAAACTTGGTCTGGTGCAAAGCCAACAGAAGTAGTTAAATCTGTGGCTGCCCAACTTCCTTCTGTCATTTCGGTTGTAATTGGATTAAGATGAAGTATGTTCTTTATGGCTTTCACAACACTCGTGTGATTCAATGGCAAATAACTGAAATAAAAATGAAATCAAAGCAAAAATATTAAATAAATAAAAGGTAAGTAAAGGACTTACTCGAAAACCCTTCTCGGTTTTAAATCGCGCGTAAACAAACCGACAAATGGCAGTTTGGTTGGTTTAAAATCTGATTTTATGTCGTTTGTATCTGAGATCCGAATGACTTTTATAGTATTTGAATAATCATAGAAATCCACAATAATCTACAACAAAAAAAATCACTTATTTAATTTTCTTTTAAAAAAAAAAGAATTATATTTACTTCTTTTCCCAAATACGAATGTTCATTCTCTATGATTACGACAACGTCATTAATTGATGGCAAAATTGAATCCTTTAACAGCGCAAAATTGAAAAACCTATAAATAATCAATTTAATTTAATTTTCTAATAAAAAAAAAAATACTAAAAAATACAATTTGCATACTTAGTAAAACTGAAATCGGGCCATAAAATCTCATCTAAATAATCTATGGCCGCTTGTCTTATAGTAACAACATCTGCGTTACCGTTTAATATTCCGGAAGAACCGAAATCACCAGCAGCCGAAAGTGGCTTGTAAAACTACAAAATAAATAAATCTTATCATTAGACCCCGGATAATTGCAAAATAAAATTTGTTTTATGCTCCTAAAATATGCATCAAAAATTCCAATTTATGCAATAATAAATAGCAAAATATGCAAAATTTTATCCAAAAATTGTTGAATTTGGTGAAATGTTATCCAAAAATTGTTGAATTTGGTGAAATGTTATCCAAAAATTGTTGAATTTGGTGAAATGTTATCCAAAAATTGTTGAATTTGGTGAAATGTTATCCAAAAATTGTTGAATTTGGTGAAATGTTATCCAAAAATTGTTGAATTTGGTGAAATGTTATCCAAAAATTTTTGAATTTGGTAAAATTTTATGCAATTTATTTTAAATTTGGTTTCATTTCATCGAAAAGAAATTTTGAAATTAGTGAATTTTAATCACTAAATTGTTAATTTGATGAAATTTGTAGAATTCTCAAAAGTTATCCAAATTTGCCATTAAGCGCGAATCGCGTCGCTTTGCAATTTTGAAAAACCCTAAAAAATTGCTCTTGATTGGATGCAATTTGGAATCGCAATCAAAAAAATACTGGTAGCATGTACTTTCAAAATCGCTCGACAAAAGGAGATTTTAACCGGAAACAAGCGAATTAAAAATCACAAAGCGACGCAATTCGCGCCTAGCGTGGCTCCAGCATTACAGAAGTGTCAAATCTGATAAAATTCAAATTTAATACCAGTACGTTTCGGGCGGAAAAAATGCATTGAAAATACAGCATATGCTGTGCGGTCCCGACATCTGTATGATCTGCTGACAGATGTGTCCAGACACCCGCCTATGTCCGAACCGCACAGCATATATACTGTATGCATTTATGCATCGATAAACTACATTCTCTCTCTCTGTATCTCTAATAGCCATTTTATCTTCACCGTAGAGTTATCGCCAGAGAAGTTAAGTTACATGAATAAAGTATTTACTCGTATTGTTGGAAAAGATTGGATATTGTATTCTCTGCATACAGGTATATTTATTTCTTCAACACAATCAATAGCTGCTACTGATATCACATTTCTCCAACCTGAAACAAATTATTTTTTTTTAAAAAAAATAAAAAAAATTAAAAATTCTTCAAATTTTTCCTTTATTTATTATATACTTACTTTTCACATCCTGGGCAAATTCCTTCCAGATTGGAGCAAATTTAACACAATGGCCACACCAAGTGTTGTAGAATTCCACTATCCAGACATTAGTTTTGTTGCTCACTGTTGATTTGAAGTTGGTCGCGTTTAGTTGAATCACAGCATCGCTCGAGTTGTAGAGGCTGGCTGAGATGCTGCCAATTGAGATCAAGATTAATAGTGGAAAATATAATACAACACGTGTCATTTCGGGCGCCTGCTTGAGATGTTTGTGCTTGACTGCGTGTGTGATTGACAACAGACACCTTTCGCCGAGCCTTTCGCCCGTTCGTGCCAACTGACGTAGTTAATCGATAATAGGGAAAATGTAAAACGTGAAGGAGAAAATTTTTACACGTCGTGCAACGGAAACCCGAGTTAGATAATAAAAAAAAAAATAAAAAAAAAATAAAGCAAATACAAGATACAGAGCGAGTTAGATTGTTGTAGTTTTATAAATGATCAACAGAGGCCTCCGCCGTAGCGTCCCAATTTATGTATTACATCATAAAATTAGCATTGTTGCATAAAAAGTTAGAAAGAAAATAAAATAGTTTTCATTTTGAATTTTTTTTTCTTTTTCTTTTTTTAAAAATAATGTTTTTAATGCAGTTAAGATGATTAGGTATTTATGTATTTATAATAATCACGAGCTGCCTAGACACAAGACAAATCCTATAATGCAGGAATTTCCAGAATGGAACAAAGAAAGTGAAGTGAACAATTACTCTAGTTACATGCACACGCTTTTCTGGAAAATGACGTCATTATTTCTCAAGTGGAAAAGTAAAAAATGGAGTATTCACTCTAGTTTCCACTTTTCCACTTGATAAATGATGACATCATTTTCCAGAAAAGAGTGTTCTTGTAAACTTAGTAAGTGTTGCCAACTCTCCAAAACCAGATTCCGCTTGGGAACCTCTAAATTCCGCCAAAATCCGCTGACTCTAAAAGGTATAAAATCTGCTAAAAATCCACCAAATGTTTTAAAAATCTGCTAACAAAAAAAAAAAAAAGAAAAAAAAAAAATTTCTTAATTTTTGAAACATTTTCCGAACAAAATTTATTTGCTTAAAATGGAATTTTTGATTTTTGATTAGGGCTAAATCTGCCCAATTTTTGTGACAAAATTACTATTTCCGCCCAATTTTTAAAAAATTCTAAAATCCGCCGATTGAAAAATCTCCAAGCTAGATTTTCCGCAGTCCGCTGCCTTGTTTTTTTTCCCGCTTGGGGTCTCAAAAATCCGCCAAATCTAGCGGGAAATCAGCTAAGTTGGCAACACTGGAAGTGAAGTAAACGGTGAATTTCAATGAAGATGTTGTTTCAACGGTAGAGCATTTTTCCCCGCTGTAGTTGTCACATGTTCTTAATTTGATGACGTTTAATGTAAAATCCATGTTTAATGTTATGTTTGAATGTTGAAAAAATGTTTAAAAAAAAGACATTCTTATATTGAATCAACATTTCAGTTGTTTATAAAAAATATTTTCTGAATGTTGTTTAGACACGTTCTTGTTTCGTGGGATGTAATATACAGCTATATTTACCTTCATGCTGCCCGTGTCCAGAAAAGACAACCAAAACTGAAAACAATTATCATCGTGGAAGCGGAAATAATAAAATTGGTTGGAAATGAATAAAATTAAAAACAAAAACTTATTATCAGTTTAAAACCTAGACTTGCAAAACACTAATTAATTGCTGGCATAAATTCGAATTTTTAACCCAATTACATCATAATAATTCAACACCTAAGCCTTTCCTGCTTCTTTAAGTCTTTTTCATTGAAATTTTTTTTTTATTTCTTTTTTTTTATTTTACATTTTATTGCTCCTTAATAAAAAAATATTTGTCATTCTTTCAACTCCATTAACAAAATAGTTTCAAATTTTCCACACATTTCCTTATGTTTTCAATATTTTACTGCCAATAGCGGAAGGTCAATAAATAGCCTGATTTTATCATTTACAAATTAAACATTTGTTGTCTTTGATTCAATAACTGGTAAACACTCTAAAGCTAGGTTCACACTTGGACGAATAATAATCAGTTTAAACAATGCAATCTTGGCTTTAACCTATAGCACACAGACAATGTTTGCCCGCATAGGGACAGAAACTGCCACATTGGCGCTGGGGTGCATTCCCGGAGCCTATCACGCGGCTATTGAGTTGCCAGTCCAGTAGTATTCGTCCAAGGTTCACACTAGACATAACACAAGAGATGTAAGTTATATTGTTGGACCGAACCCAACGCAACAGACAAAAAATCGAGTTTGATATTTAGTGCAGTGAATCAATGCAAGGGTTTGCGTCCACTTGTTACATCAGCCCATGGGTTTATTTGTATTTATATTGACTTGTGCCAACAATCTCATGAGGAAAAAAGACCATTGTTTGGTCTCAACAGAAGAAGCTAAAACGGCTGCTTTTTTATAATGATTGATTTCATTTTTCCACTAACTAATCACAAGCTTCTTCTGTTCTCGCACGAAAATGAGGCATTACGTCTAGTGTGAACCTAGTTTTAAAGTGATACTTAAGTATAGCTGGGTTCTCACTTGCGATTTTGATTTTTCCGCTTTATCGCCCGGAAAATTGAAATTTGAAAATTGAAATTAAAATTCATTAATTTTATTGTGTTTTTGTGTTTTTGCTGCGTGTGGAAACCTAGAAAAATTTTCAATTTTAAAAAAAGCACAATAATTTCGAGGCAAAATAAGTTTTAAAAAACAGCAAAACACAATCAAATCGCCCGATTTTACCGTAAGTGGGAATCCAGCATTAGGTAAGGTTTTGTGCGATTGCGATTGCGATATATCCTATCGCAGTAAATCTTGACTGTTTTAACAAAACCCTTAAATCTGTCCGCAAATCTCTATAATCCACATCGGATTGGCCAAAACAACAAAGCAAGGTCACATGATCTCATCAGCAAATGGCGACAACAATTATTTGGATACGACATTTTGTCCGATTTTGTCTATTTCGTGCATGTGTAAAAAAGTTCCGGTACAGCCAATCCGATATGAACTATAGAGTTACACGAACAGACTACCGTGCCAAGTGCCAATTGCAACTTTACGTCATTGGTACAATTAATATCTAATCAGATATCATTCTGATATCATTCAGCACTGTTAAGATTCAAAAGATGCAATTAAACTGTGAAACACAACTGATTGCAGTTCACCAAGGATAGATGATTGCCCGCACGAATATTGTGAATACTGTTTTTCAATTTCAGAGATGACCACTCCTCTAGCACCACTGTCATGTCTGAGATCTTTAGCTTGTTCCGCCTTAGCTGACACTAAATTGGCTTCTTCACTTGTCATTTCAGACCTCGACTGTTTTGACTTTACAGCGTCGTCTTCCTCGCTCGACCCGTCCTCTTCGAGAGGCCGCTTCTTATTCAGATTTTTATGTGGTACAGGGATAGTAGAGCGAAAAGCTTCAGCCAGAACATTCACTCCCAAGCATGATGTGCACATTAATGTTAGTTTTTTCTCACATTTCGATCGACATTTTGCAGATACTGGCGACTGAGTTGTCGTTTTAACTTCATCCGTTCGCGCATTTATGAATCGCGAAGTGCGGTTTAGTTTTTCTTCGCGTAGTTCTCGGTGCAGTCGCCTGACTGTGTTATTTATTAGAACTGAACGTCTGAGGAACACTTCGGGGTCATCGACTTGTCTTAGTTTACCGATGGACAATTTTAAGATGCGTTTACGCTCTTCTTTGTAGTAAAACTTGGTGTTGAATAATAATGAGAGTTTTTTAGCTGGTTGATGGAAGAAAAGATCACATATTTCTCCTGTTTCTGTCATTTCTTCAACTGGAAGTGATTTGTTCTTGTTCAATTTAACTGGCCATTCATCGCTATAGATTTCTGGAAAAAAATAAAAATAAAAATCAATATTTTAGAAAATTAAAAATCATAAAAAAATGACATCATGCCAGGGTTGGTCGATTTAAATCAAAACGATTTAAATCAAATGATTAAATCATGATTTAATCAGAAGAAAAAAATCATGATTAAAATCAAATTACAAAATTCTTCAGAAAATCCCTTTAAAATGTAAAAACACAACATTTGCAAACATTAATCTCTATAAATTTTAATTTTATAATTATTTACTTAATAATACAAGTAGCACAACAGTGATAGGGAGAACATCTGGTACAGGATGGGTCGTTCTAATTTCTCTCTCCTCTCCCCTCACTTTACAGGGCATTATTGTTAATTTAATATCATATAATATTTAATAATGTAATATGTAATTAAAATTATTGTCTATTACATTATTAAATTTTTTTTATTTAAAAAAATCAAAAAAATCAAAAAAAATCAAAAAATCATGATTTTTGATTTTTTCTAAAAAAATCATGATTTTTGCCAACCCTGCATCATGCACTCATGGGGAGAATAAAGGATTTAAGAACACGTGACATGTTGGGAAGAGAAGATGGAAAGAGAGGTTCAGATTTTTCTCAGACATATTCCCTCAGAAAGACCGGCATCTGGTCATTTTAACCATTTTAACGGCATGCCGTAAAAATCGTAATACTCACTTTATCCGACAGGCCGGGAAAATTCAAATTTTCCTTCACCCTGGTCGGATTTATAATTATCCGGCATACCGTTCTTTCCGAGGGAATACATGCTTTTTGTCTGCTTCTAACACAAATTTATTTCCGTTTTAGGACATTTAACCGGGAATCCAGGACCCGGTTAAATGCAAACAAATAACCCGAAGGACGTTTCACCGATACAATATTTAACCGGTATGACAATTGAACCTGTGTCAAACTAACAGGCAGACAAATACAAAGTTGAAAATTAACCGATGTCAAATAAACGTAAAATAAAAAAATTAAATTTATTAAAATTTATTAAACCAAACAGTCAAAAAACCAAATAACCAAATCCAAAATCCGAGAAACCTTTGTGTGACATGCCGTTAGAACGTTGGCACGTTTATTTGACGCCCGATTATTTATTTAAATGACGTCCGGTTAAATGTCACAAGAATTGTCAATAATCATAGCAGACTCGTAACAGTAATAGAAACAGAAACAACAAACAACAAACAAGTCTACTAAAAATAAAATACACAATTAAAATGATTTGTCACAATTGGACAAAATCTCCAACTCTTCCTGTGACATCACATGTAGAGTAGAAAATTTGTTGACATAATAAAAAGAGGTCAAAAATCAATATTCATGACATCCTTTATAAGATAATCCCTTTAAAACATGAATAAAACCTACAAATCATACCAGCATTCATTTGTTTGTCATCTTGTTGTGAATTGCAACCAGTAACAGTGGCTGCAGTACTCCAGTCACCTGCTGTTTGTTCCCCATTCAGCCCAGGAGGCATTGTATAAGTGTCAGTGCTGTTGTTCAAAGGAACCATCATTGTACACTCACAAATTCATTGCTGTGGAAAATTTTTCTAGAAGAAAAAAAAAAAAAAAAAAAAAAAATTAATAAAAATTAGAAATAGTGATGACCTGAGATGTTCTCATTTTTCAAAGTTCACTAATTTAATGGATATAAAATTATGATAATTTAAAAATTAGCTATCTTCACCTGCACACTCTGTGTATTGCACCTGTTTATTCACAGTACAGCTGGTTGAGCTGCAAATGTGATTAACACACAAACCAAAATTGATATGTTCCAAGAAAATATAAAAAAATATATAAAATTCAATGGTTGTTGTGTTGTCTGGGTAGACAGTTGAGAAATTCAGCAGAGGAGGAGTTGACTCAGACCCAATTTGTTAAACAGAAGGTGGGGGTAAGAGAAAAAGAGAGGGGGAAAATGGGTCTATTCGATTCCCCCCTCTTTGGTCCATCTGTCTTTCTTCTGCCCACCTCTTCCAAACAAATCCTGTGGGCTGTGTTGGAAATATCGATTTTAAAGGGTTGAAGCTTTTAATTATCTTCTTTAAGCATTTATTCCACTTAAATGAGGTAATAGAAATGTGAAGAGATGAAGAGAATGAAGGGAAATGGATTATTTTTTATCAACATCGAGGTTAGGGGGTCGTCCATGAATGACGTCATTTTTTATTGACAAGATTTTTTGAGATAAATTTTTGAAATTTTTTATTATATTTTGACCAATTTTAACCAAATATGACTGATTTTGACCAATTTCAACAGAATTTGACTAATTTTGACCAATTTCAACAGAATTTGACTAATTTTGACCAATTTCAACAGAATTTGACTAATTTTGACCAATTTCAACAGAAGTTGACTACTTTTGGCCAATTTTGACTAATTTTGACCAATTTCAACAGAAGTTGACTACTTTTGGCCAATTTTGACCAATTTTAACCGATCTTGACTAATTTCAACCAATTTCAACTGACTTTGACTAATTTTGACCAATCTTGACTAACTATGACCAATTTCAACACATTTCCACCAATTTCAACACATTTCCACTAATTTCAACACATTTTCCACCAATTTCAACACATTTTCCACCAATTTCAACACTTTTTCCACCAATTTCAACACATTTTCACCAATTTCAACACATTTTCACCAATTTCAACACATTTTCCACCAATTTCAACACATTTTCCACCAATTTCAACACATTTTCACCAATTTCAACACATTTTCCACCAATTTCAACACATTTTCCACCAATTTCAACACATTTTCCACCAATTTCAACACATTTTCCACCAATTTCAACACATTGTCACCAATATCAACAACCTTTTAAACAATTCAACTACTTTTTGACCAATTTTTAATAAATCTTGACAATCTGAATTTTTTTCCAACTTTTTGATCCAAATAATACACATTGCATGTCATGATTTCACAACGTCTACGTCACAAATAACTAAATCCCTCCCCTAAGTGCTTGCTGTCACTTACGAATGCTCTTTTATTAAAGCTATTAGTTTGCGTGCGGTTACAATATCCATTAATTATTTCCTGAATTACAAGAAAACAAATGAATTTCGCACCTGCAAGTCCCGAGACGGAAATGTCATAGGTAGATGCCCCGAACAAACTCCACCATGCAACCGGTGTTCATTGACCTTGAACTCCTATTCACTTTACATTACATACATCCAATAATTGTACACCGAAAATTGATGGAATTTAACTGAGCTCTCGTTTCAATCGACCTTGAAAATATCTAGTTAAGAGGGTGGACTGTGTAGTACAAAAAAAACAACTCCGATCAAGCACAGTCTGGCGCCCACTGAATTTCCTGTTCCCTGGAATTGATGTATACCATCTTTAAAGCGAATTGCAATGTGAAATCACGAGATTCCAACCCACACACAACTCCTATCTTCCAATTTCCTGCTTTCTGCTCTTTATAGTAATGTCACAAAGACGAATCCAATAAATTTATTTAAAACTGACACGTTTCTCGGCTCTTTTTAATTTCAACTTCATCTCCACATACGATAACATATGCTGAAGAACAATATGCGGCAATATGCTGCAATATGCTGAAGAACACAGTTTGTGCGCATCAGTGCATTGCAACATTTTAGCGTATGACGAATGCGCATTAACGCGTACATGAGAACCAGGGTCAAGACATGTATGGTCCAAGTTGCCGCTTGCGTCTATAAACTTAATTCTATCTATCTTTCTCAGGTCATTGTGAAAACGTTGTCAAAACATCATCGTAAAATTTAAATATGATAAAATCATTTCTGTGCAATCAATATTCCACGAAAACCAAAAATCCTTTCGACTCTCTCGGGTCAAATTCAGTTTTGTCAGATTTAAGACGTGTATGGCCTAAGTTGTCGCTTGCGTCTAGAAACTTAATTCTATATATATATCTCTCTGTCCAAACACCATCAAAAAATTTAAATATGATAAAATCATTTCTGTGGAATCAATATTCCACGAAAACCAAATATCCTTTCGACTCTCTCGGGTCAAATTCAGATTTAAGATGTATACGGCCTAAGTTGTCGCTTGAGTCTATAAACTTAATTTTATCTATCTCTCTCTCTCTCTCAAAACATCATCAAAAAATATAAATATGATAAATCATTTCTGAGCAATCAATATTCCGCGAAAACCAAAAATCCTTTCGACTCTCTCGGGTCATCATGAAAATAATATTTTTTCTTTCATAAATTTCCATAATATTTTTTTAAATGTTAATCAGAGGGTCAGGGTGACTGGATTCCACCTTGGTGCAGATGTGAGTGCAGCTGACACTTGGTTCCCTGTGCTACAGTGGGTTCAACCAAGGCGAGCCAGGAACCACCGGGGAAATGGCGTTCTGCCAATCCTCTTATCCAAAACTCTATCATTAGATTTAGATGTTCATGTCCCACAACCTGCAATATATGACCTTGTTTGGAACGTGCAATATTTGCAAGGAATTTGAAAATCAACTGCAACTTGATCCCACAGGTCAACGCCCTTGCAACAATTCCTTTTAAAAAAAAATTCATCCAAAATAAAATAAAAAATAAATAATAAATAATAACAGACATGCAGCCTAAATATTCAGCCAACTCGGCAATGAGGGCAAATAATTTAAACATCATTTCCTTATGCAAACTCAACATTTCAAACCCTTAAATAGCAAATAAACATAAATCTCTTTGTCTAATTAATTTCATCACTGAAAATCAACATAAAACAATGTAAAAATCTCATCACATGATTTAAACAATTTTCACTGTCTAATCACATTTCATCACTGAAAATCAATGTAAATCAATGTAAATCCACATAAAACAATGTAAAAATCATGATTTTTACCTATTTTCCATCAATTTCTCATGCAAACTGAACATTTCAACACAATTTTCACTAACTAATCAATTTCATCACTGAACATCAATCAAAATCAATGTAAATCAACATAAAACAATGTAAAAATCATTATTTTCACCTATTTCCATCAACTTCCCATGCAAACTGAACATTTCAACACAATTTTCACTAACTAATCAATTTCGTCACTGAACATCAATCAAAATCAATGTAAATCAACATAAAACAATGTAAAAATCATTATTTTCATCTATTTCCATCAATTTCTCATGCAAACTCAACATTTCAACCCAATTTTTCACTATCTAATCAATTTCATCACTAAAAATCAATGTAAATCAATGTAAATCAATGTAAACCAACATAAAACAATGTAAAAATCTCACATCACACCCTTATTAACATCCCTCACATGATTTTCCCCTAAATTTTTCATGCAAACTCAACATTTGACCAACAAATAAACACAAATTGACTCCACCATCTAAAATCAACATAAAAAAGTGATATATCAAAACTTCCTTCAGAGGATATCCACCTACCTGCCACCAGCATTGATACTCTACTGCCAAGTGGAGTAAATATTCCGTGAGAAAACTTGTCAATTGCTTAAGGCAGATAATGCAACACGGGAATCCCATAAGCTGCACCTCCCTACGCCACATATAGGAATGATCCACAAGTCACATCAAGTGAGCAGCTTGTGACAAGAAAAAGAAAGAAGTGTTTCAACCATTTCTATTGATTACTTTTCATATATTTTCATTTTTAGTAAAAAAAAATAAAAAAAAATTTTTTGGACCAATAAAAGAATTTTCTTTGATTTTTCTTTTTATGTTTTTATCCCTCACTGGGGGTCAGGTCTGGGCATCCTGCGTTGCAATTATTCATTTAAAGTTTAAAGTTCACTTTTTCAGAGATGATTAATCACTTACCGTCGTTTGTTGGTTGTTTTTTGTCACTTTTTTCGTTGTGGGGTAAAAATCCTTTGGTTTTGCAATGAGAGTGCATTGCGCGTGCAGCTGCCATGGCAATGCTCGGTGTGTCTGTGCTGTGGGCTGTGTGGAGTAAAACGAGGAGGTGAAACGTTACTTCCGCATGGATGCAATGAGATTGGCGCATGCGCAGTTGTGTGGGGATTCATTACGATCGGTTTTCAAGCTGAGATTGAGGTGGAATTATCAAGTTTTGTGTTTTTCCATTGGTCAGAGTAGAGTTTTTTGATATTTTTGATTTTTTTGATTATTTTGATTTTGATTTAATTTTTTGATTTTTTTGATTATTTTGATTTTGATTTAATTTTTTGATTATTTTGATTATTTTGATTTATTTTTGGATTTTTATTGATTATTTTGATTTAATATTTTGATTTTTATAGATTTTTTTGATTTTTTTGATTTAATTTTTTGAATTTTTTTAATTATTTTGATTACTTTGATTTAATTTTTTGATTTTTATTGATTATTTTGATTATTTTGATTTAATATTTTGATTTTTATAGATTTTTTTGATTTTTTTGATTTAATTTTTTGATTTTTATTGATATTTTTGATTTATTGATTTTTTTGATTATTTTGATTTAAATTTTATTGATTTTTTTGATTTTTTGATTTTTTGATTTTTTTTGACCTTGAGAATTTTTATTTTGGCTCCGATTTTCGGATCAGGTCGGAGATAAACAAAGAGAAAAATATGCAAGAGGGTCATCCAAAAGCATTGCCTGGGGGAAAGGAGGACAAGGCCAATGCAGAACTGTCAACAACTATGAGTGAAATTAGATAATTCAATGTCCACACCCAAAAAACAAAAAAAAATATTTATTTTCATTTATTTTCATTTATTTTCATTTATTTTGATTTTTTAAATTATTTTTACTGACATTTGATTTTTTAATTTTTTTTTATTGCCGTTAAAAGAGGTTACTGGTAGTTGAGGTCAGTACACAGGACAGGACTTTGTTCTAGCAAATACAGGAAAATCCGGTCCTGTGGGTTAAAAAAATGAAATAAATAAATAAAGTCCATTTTCCTCGTCATTTTACTTAGAAAAAGAAGAATTTTGCTTTTTTTACTGGAATTTAACCTTCGTCAAATATAATCAGCAAAAGGGGGCTTCAGTGCAGTACAGTAACAATATACATTAAACAAAAAGAACATTGTATTGAAACAAGTAGTTATGCTCCTTAAAAAATGTTTTTTTCCGTCAATATCAACAAGTTTTTAGTGAGTTTTGAAGAAAAAATGTGAGAAAAATAAATTTTGATTAAATTATTTAAATTTAAATAAACTTAAGGGTTTAAGACATCAGATATTTTATAGCTGAATAATTTCCGGCATCCCTTAAAATGGCCTAAATGATTTCTATTTATTTTTTTGAAGTTTTCGGAACACGTTTAAAAAAATTAATTCATACAAAGTTTGCGGATGGGCCATTAAAAGTTAGAATTATGAGTTACGAGCTCATAACTATAATTTTGCAGCCAATCAGTGAACTGAACCTTATAACTAGCTCCGCCCACAATGCAAATGGCGCCGATTTTGCTGATTCCACCTCGATTTGAAATCTTCGATTATCAACACCATCCACATCCAGAATTAGGGATGCACCGGATCCAAAAATCACCGGATTCCGGATGCCGAATTTCACCGAATTTTGAATTTATTTAAATTCCGAATACCGGTCGAATACCGGACTATTTCATCTGAAAATTCCGAACACCGGATTTACACCAGATCTCAAAACCAAATTTTAAAAAATTTTAAAAATTTTATAAAATAATAAAAAGACACTTCATTTATAATATTATTATTATTTGTATACAACTAAATTTCGACCAAATATCGAATTTTGCCTAATTTTTGTTGTTTTTTTTTAAAAAAAAAAAAAATTTTTCTAAAAGACAAAAATTTTTCTAAAAGACAAAAATTAGACAAAATTCGCCAATTCGGTATTTGGTCGAAATTTTTAACAATTCCGAACCGGATATTCGGAACCAGAACATTGAAATTTCCAAATATCCGAATACCGAATATTTTTATTTTCAGCCGGATTACAGGACACCGAATCCGAATCCGGATATCCGGTGCATCCCTATCCAGAATAGCTAAATAATAATTTATTTAGCAACATTTTATGCTAATAAACAGCATTTTTTGCGAGTTGGCAACCGATTCCGCAAAATATATATTTTCTGACCAATTGTTGCCATTTCCTGTCATGTGATAGTCACATGATTTCATACTTATAACTTGCAGTTTATAATTATAACATTTTAAATCCCTGCCGCAAACCACTTTTTTTCACATAAAAAATTATAATTATAATCATAATTATGAGCTTATAAATCAGAATTATAACTTTTAATGACCTTTCCGCAAACTCCCTAATATCTCAAACAGCTTATTTGAGCTTGGCGAGAGACATTGTTGGCCGCTGCTATAACATGGCGCTGTTTCTGAGTTCTGACGTCACAGTAGGCATTTCCCATGTTAACTACATTGCTCAAATTCTCGATTTAGTCTCGCTTTTATCTCGCACTTTTTCGATTTCACAACTTTAACAATAGGTGCATTCAATTACTTATCCGATTTCAATAATCGAATTTCTTCGATTTCGTTAATCCACGAAAACCGATTTTAAGTTTAAATGAGTCAGATTTTGCCGATTATGAAAATAGTTTCTGACTTCTCTGAGCATGTGCACTGCACTAATTCTGATCATACTCCGTGATCCGGAACAAATTCTTAAAGCTTCATCATCACGAATCAAGATGTCGGATGACATCATCGAGCTATAAGGAGAAGCAAACCTAAATCGAACTAAACCTAAAATAACTAAAAGCATTCGCAACAAAAATGTTGTTTGAGCTTGATAAACAGGGCGTATCATGAAGACTCAAAATCCAAACTCACTGACCCAATTGAGCAAACCGAGAAAAGTGATTCCACCTTGACCACGCATGCGCGCACTTTCTCTTTATCAATGACAAGGACAAAAAAAACACGAAATCAAAAATTTACATTTTTTATTATTACCGCCACTTTGTATTAAAGGGTTCATCCACGCACCCCGAGACGCCCACCTGCTCCCCGCAGGCCTCATGGTCATCCTTCACTCAAATAGCGCCCTCTCGCTGCCGACTTGGCGGCTGCGGTGTCAGTGGCGCGTGCGAGGCCATTTTTTTTTTTTTTTTTTTAAATTCAGGAATTTACTTTTTTTTCTTTTCTTCCAATCACCACCTGCTTCAAGGCTAAGACGGTTTGCAGGAGTCGGACAGTTTTCCGGCAGGTGAGAAAACACCTGTTAGAGGGCTGTTATGATAGCGATCGATCATTAAAGTGGAGGTTTAATTAATATTTTTGAATATAAATCTCGTGAAATCTCGGAAAATTTTGGAAAATCTTGTAAGATCTCGTAAAATCTCGTAAAATCTCGTAAAATCTCGTAAAATCTCGTAAAATCTCGTAAAATCTCGTAAAATCTCGTAAAATCTTGTAAAATCTCGTAAAATCTCGTAAAATCTCGTAAAATCTCGTAAAATCTCGTAAAATCTCGTAAAATCTCGTAAAATCTCGTAAAATCTCGTAATATCTCGTAATATCTTGTAAAATTTCGTAAAATTTTGTGAAATCTCGTTAAATCTCTTGGATTCCCATTAAATTCTGTAGAATCCCTATACCGATGATCGATACATTGTTAAAAACTCCGTTACGCCATCTACCATGTGTTACAAACACTGCGCAGGACTTCGGACAACAATACAATTCGCGACAATAGGTTATTCTGTCTGTAACAATAACGCCCCGTTACTACCGCACCACACATTGCAATGATCGAGTCATTGCAATGAGGTTTGGCAAACCCAACAATGCATCCGGAATTGTTGTGCATTGTTACCGATTGCACGCTACAACCTACCGCAATGACCATTGAAATGCGTGGTGGGACAGTGTTATCATAACGAGGCCATTATTGTTACAGACAGAAAAACCTATTGTCATGGACAACCTAAGAAATATACGTATATGTAAACTATATCCAACAATTCATGAACTTTTTTGCATTGTACTAGAAGTATATGTATATTGTGGTATCTTATTTTAATCTTCTAGTCGAGCTGAGTCAAAAAATTATTGTTTTGTAGCCAGAAAATGTACGCAACAATACAAAAACCCAAATGTAAATAAATATTTTTAAACAATACACGTCAAAATGTTTTTAGTAAAGAAAAACTGCATTTTTATCATTTTTGTATTTTCGATGGAGATTCAATAAATTCATGCCGTATCAAGTGAACCATATCCCCATGAAAAAACCAAATCTCAGTCAAAATAAGAAATTATCAAAATATCCATTTTTTCAATAGAAAAACACAGAAAAATCAACAAAAATACGACAACACATTCATTCCTCATCTTCTTAATCTGAACCTAACGTAATCTCATTTTGCAACTCATGTTATCCTACTTACGATAGTTCAATAACTGCTCACTAGGGTGGCGCCACTCAAACTGAAAATAGCGAATAATGTTGGTCACATAAAAACTCGCTCCGATTTTTATGATTTTTATACACTAATCAGAAAATGTAATATTACAGATGTTCTTTTTAAAAATACCCTTTTTGGGGTCCCGTAACAATGATTTTTTGGAAATTTTGATTGTTGACAACAATTACATAGCTCCATTATGACTTTTTTGAGGGCTTTGCAGACCCATACATTCAATTTAGAAAGGTTTCCCGAGAAATTGAACATCCTAGATAAGTTTAATTTTTAGTTTTATCTTCAACAATTCTCAAGATTAATCTAAATTACAAAAACTTATTTTAATTATTTTCTCAGTAACTACTTAATCAATCTTCAAAAATTTTGATAGCTCTACCATTCCAATAAATCCTCTTAAAACCATTTGTCTGTTGTGACCATGTCGCTACCCAAACGCACGTCAACGGCCTGCGTCGTGTCCCCCTAGTGGACTGGCAGTCAAACAGGAAGTGAGGAAAGGCAGGTAGAGACAGAGAGAATCCAGGGACAATCAGTTGTTAGTGAGCCAGCAACCACTGCAGACATGCAGTGGTCGAGCTCTCGCAGCTCCCTGGTACGGTATTCTCTATGATGTCCGGGTTCCCAGTTCTCTGGCCCCCGCTTGGCCGTAGTAGCCGCTTACGCCGGTAAACCCTATTCTCTCTCTCTCTCTCTCTCTGGCCCCCGCCTCCATGAGCGAGTACAGTGGCTGCAAGTCCATAGATTGGGTTGCAGCATGGTTAGATTAGATCGATCGCACGAACCTTGGTTTAACCGCCATGGTCCGTGGGTCAGGTTTGACTAGCGCATACCGGTGGTACAGACATATAGATAGCAGGTGGAGGCTGACGCTGATCCGCAAACAACTGTAATAAAGGCCAAACACCCAAATATAGCGTCGTCTCTGCTATTCACATGACGAAGGCGTCCAGCACAGCCCTCTTATTCTCCCAAGTAAGGGCTGTGCAAACCGCACCAGTCACACTGTCACTATTACAGCTTTTAAGAAATTTCCATTGTTCTGACTTGAAAAATGCCCGTTTCCATTTTTTTTTGGCAAGGAGTTGTATACGTCCTAAAACAATAAAATTAAAAACTAAAAAAAAATTTATAAAAAGCCATTTGGAATCAAAAATACATTTTTATTCAGAGATCCAGCCAATAAGCCGACAAAAACATCTTTGAGACCAAAGACCAACATCTACAGCTATACTCCTGTATATCCACATCCAAGTTTTCAACTTTTTATCGCATTCAATGCAGATTCATCCATCCTTTTACACCTAATAAACCCTAGCGTTTTAAAAAGATGATAAACTTTTAGGCCATGGCTATTTCCACACAATGTGTGGAAATAACACAGTGGCTATTCCCACACATTGTGTGGAAATAGACATGTCTATTCGCACACAATGTGTGGGAATAACGCAATGTCTATTTCCACACATTGTGTGGGAATAGACGTGTTTATTCCCACACAATGTGTGGAAATAGCCACTGCAACACAAATGTGGAAATAGCCGACTCTGTATAAAGACCGTCTATTCGCACATTTGAAAATAAAAATGAAAATAAAAATGAAATGTGGGAATAGACGTGTCTATTTCTACACAATGTGTGGAAATAACACAGTGGCTATTCCCACAGAAAAAAAACAACTAAAAATACGAAAATGAGATTTTAAAATTATATTTTTATTGATGAAAATTACATAAGATTGAAGACAACCGAATAATTACTAAACCGCTTGCAAATGTAAGAATCCTTCTAGATTCTCTTAACATTTAATCCACCCTTTTTTAAACATGCAACATGAAAATATTTGTTGCTACTGGTAGTTGTGCATTCAACCATATTTTTAGCTCTAAAGTAGCTTCCAAGTGAGCGCGAAGTGAATTTTGAACAAAATCATATTTAGAGGGACATTCCTTTGCGCAAAGCAAACGAGCATTATCAATCGCCATCACTCCGCAATCATTGTCATTGCACTGCTTCGTGCATTTGTTAAATCGTACACTTAATAGACATTCGTGCAGGAAAAAGCGTACTAAAAATATGGTTGAATGCACAACTTGCAACGAATATTTTCATGTTGCATGTTTAAAGAAGGGCAGACTAAATGTTAAGAGAATCAAGAAAGATTCTTACATTTGCAAGCGGTGAAGTAATTATTCGTCTGTCTTTAATCTTATGTAATTTTCGTCAATAAAAATATAATTTTAAAATCTCATTTTCTTATTTTTAGTTCTTTTTTTCTGTGGGAATAGCCACTGTGTTATTTCCACACATTGTGCAGAAATAGACATGTCTATTCTCACATTTCATTTTTATTTTCATTTTTATTTTCAAGTGTGGGAATAGCCAATCCTGTAACGGCCGTCTATTTCCACACAATGTGTGGAAATAGACATTGCGTTATTCCCACACATTGTGTGGAAATAGACATGTCTATTCCCACACAATGTGTGGAAATAGACACTGCGAAACTTTTATCAATTTCATAAATGAAAAAAAAAGATTGTGGTGTCCTTTTAATAAAAAAAAACCATTTGTATTAAAAGAAAATACACTTTTCTTCACAGATCCAACACAAATATCCTTCAAACCACAAACCAATACCTACACGATGTAAAACTAGATAGCTTAAGTTAAGTCACTTTAAGAACCTAACACTGGTTCCATTTAGTAGTCGTTTGAGAGCCTAAAAATCAAGGTGACTATTTTTGAGTCACGGCAGAGTGAAAACTCCATAGATGTATGGATTTTAGCAGTTTCCTGTCTATTCATTAGCAGCAGTTCGATATTTAGTACTGCCAATTTCGTGCTCAAAAATAGTTGTCTTGATTTCTAGGCTTACCCAAAAGACTATTAAACGGAACCAGTGTTTAGCCTCTTAAAGTGTCTTAACTTAAGCTAGAACAAAACTAGATTTGCAATGCAGCTACTACCATACAATCAGATCCAAGTTTTCAGTTCTGATATAATTTTTTAAAACATTCAATGCCGATTCGTCGATTTTTTTACATTTCTGAATATTTAGTGTTTTTAAAGGATTACGAAGTTTTATCAATTTCATAAATGAGCATAACCTAATCAAATCACACGAACCAAGTAATAAATATTGAAGTTTTTGCAGTGCATTCACTCGAACAAGTCCCGAAATGAAATCATCAGTTAGCATTTGTCAACCCCACAAACAGATTTCTTCAATATTACGACCGCGTAATAACATTTGAAAATCTAATTCAAGTATTATGCCAAACCTGTCATCACCCTCCTAATTGACCACTAGTCTCTTTAAATTAAGATGGCAAGATGTATATTTACTATTTTCATCTAGAAATGTACACTTTAACAATAACATATTCTCTAACATTGGACAATACTGATCAATAAAGTCTGGTTCACAATGCATGCGTAGCTTTCATGCAACGAGTCAATTGTTGCATGCAACAAATGACTCGTTTGTTTTTTTTTTTTGTACGAAAGTTGTTTACGTCATTGTGAACATAGTTCTGAACTTAATCACATTTTAAGTCCACTGAGCATGCTCAGTCACTAGGAAGTAGAATGACGTTGCACCTACTGATGCAAAATGGCTCAACAAGTAATTCGAAGGCTGTGATTGGCTGGGAGAAATCATAAGAGATTCGTTTTGATTGGCTACGCATCATATGTCACATGTCACATTTCACGTACGAAAAAGCTCGCAAGACTTCAAATTATTGAAGTATAGCTTTTGCATGCAAACTACGCATGCAACCGACGTGCGTACAGTTTGCATGCAAAATTTTGACTCATTGTGAACGCGCTTGCGTCCATTGTGAATGAGCCTTTAAGCTGACATTAACGAGGGAAACATGTCCCAAGCGTATAAAAATTATTTTCTTTGCTGCGTTGTTAAGTGCAAAAACAATGCGAGGACTAAAATTAAAAGAATGACTTGAATATGAGAAAAAATCGCGTGAATTTGGAAAAAGTTTGGTGGCAGTGAAGAAGTCATTTTTGCTCCAATTATTCGACCAGCATGGGACCTTTTCTAAAGAAAAATTCAATGATGTATTGGAATCAAATTCATTTTTTAAGAGTTCGAACAACTTATCCCAAACACTTATATCCATTTTGAATACTTTGAGCAATAGTAATTTCTTTGGAATGGTTAAGCAACCGCTGCACGTTACACTTGTGTATTCGACATCTAAATTATTCATTTTCACACTGTTGACTAATGAAACAAGTCCATTGTCCGTTATCTGCCTGCATCCGTGTACGTCTAAATGTCGTAACAGTGGACAATGTTCGGCGATTGTAGTTACAACTTGGTCCGAACACCATTCCCTATTTCTAAATTCAAAAATGTTGTATTAATGTGATTGTGGCTTCAGATTCGATTATTATTCTCTTCGCGTCGATGGAGAATTGGGCTATGATTAGGTTTCTAAGATTTCTACAGTCCAATGCTATTTTATCAAAAAGTGTATGGAGGTCTATGGAATTTACATATTGCATAATTCGTCCATTAAATTCTCCTCTCATGCCGAAATGTGTGAAAATGTTGAAATAAAAACGATAGGGGTATTCAGAAACATCGCATGAGTGCGCACGTGTGAGACTGTGAAGATGTGAAACTCACACTAGGGGTATTCAGAAACTGTCGCATAAGTGCGCAAATGCGTAAGTGTGAAAATGTGATTTCACACATGCGCACCGGAAGCCTCATAGGCTTCATGTTAAGTTATGTGACTCACACGGACGACTCACACTCACACCCAAAAAGGTGCGCATAGTGCGTTTCACATGTGATTGCAAATGGTGGGCAGGCATAACTGCCTAGAACTAAAATTATGGTACCTCTTGCCTAGTATTAAAATTATATGGTACCAACAGTTATGGGTTTTAGTGTTACCTGGATCAATATGGCGTCTCATTATTTTAGTACTAGGCATGTGGTACCTTTTATAACTTTGGTACCATAATTTAGTACTAGGCAAGTGGTAACATTTTTAATTTTGGTACCTAATTTTAGTCTTGGACATATGGTACCATTATTAACATTTTCAACTTTGGTACCATTTTCAACTTTGGTACCATTTTCAACTTTGGTACCATTTTCAACTTTGGTACCATTTTCAACTTTGGTACCATTTTCAACTTTGGTACCATTTTCAACTTTGGTACCATTTTCAACTTTGGTACCATTTTCAACTTTGGTACCATTTTCAACTTTGGTACCAAAGTTAAAAATGGTACCAAAGTTAATAATGGTACCAAGGTTAATAATGGTACCAAAGTTAATAATGGTACCAAAGTTAATAATAGGTACCAAAGTTAATAATGGTACCAATGTTGAAAATTGGTACCAAAGTTGAAAATGGTACCAAAGGTATTTGATACCATTTTTAACTATACACAATTTGAGAAAACTTTGGAATATAATCGTCTTCCCGCCTGTTTTGGGCACTGAGCATGCTGCAGTGTGAGTTTCACACACACACACTCACACACTTGCGCAATCTTGCATTTTGGGTGTTTCAGAAACTTTGCGCACTGAGCATGCGCAGTGTGAGTCTCACACTTGCACAGTCTCACACTTGCACACTCATGCGCTGTTTCTGAATACCCCTAGTGTGTTGATATCCAAAACTAACGTGTGGATGTGTGTGGAATTTGCTGGGCAGTTGAGGTTGAGATGATGAAGTTGGATATGCATATGGACTCAGTCAGTGTGATTTGATTTAAAGAATGAGCACAGGTTTTAAAAATAAGAAAACAATCAATCAGACATCAGAAATCAGACATGAACTCTAGCTAGCAGCCATCTTGGCTTGCTTGGAGAACAGATGAGTGAGTTGTGAGTTGTGAGTTGTGATGTCACTGACTCAGGGCTGCATGATGCCAGTTGTGAGTTGTGATGTCACAGACTCAGAGCTGCATGATGCCACTGCTTCTGGAACTGTGAAGCAATGCCATCTATTAACAAAACTTAAAGCTAACACATTAGCAAACAGAAAATAAAATACAATTGATGCATTACAAAAATAACTATGCATGAACAAATAATACTCGGTCACATAACGCATTCTAAATACCAACACACTGTGCATGCTCAGTGCGCAAAGTTTCTGAAACACCCAAAATGCAAGATTGCGGAAGTGTGTGAGTGTGTATGTGTGAAACTCACACTGCGCAGTGCCCAAGACAGGCGGGAAATACGATTATATTCCAAAGTTTTCTCAAATTGTGTATAGTTAAAAATGGTATCAAAGTTAAAAAGGGTACCAAAGTTAAAAATGGTACCAAAGTTAAAAATGGTACCAAAGTCGAAAATGGTACCAAAGTTGAAAATGGTACCAAAGTTGAAAATGGTACCAAAGTCGAAAATGGTACCAAAGTTGAAAATGGTACCAAAGTTGAAAATGGTACCAAAGTTGAAAAGCAGATTTATCGATGATCTAAAAAAGACAACACGTTTCACCAACTCCTTTCTGGAACAAATATCAAGAAATCAAATCGAATCAAGTATAAGAAAAACATAATATTGGCGACGAGGATAAAAGTGGAACAGAAAAAGAAAAAATAATGAGGAACAATAAACAGTAAAGAAAAGCAAAAATTTATAAGAAGAAAACATATCGAATCTTGAAGAAATGATAAAATTGGCCTAAATCATCAAAATAGTCCTGCTCAGGAACAACAAAGAATAAGCAAACACTTAACACATAACAACTAAACATAAAAATCGAAACATGTCAAAAGAAGATATCAAAATACCTGACTCAAACCCAACCGGATCCAAAATCCAGCAAAGTCAAAAAGAACGGTCGCCATATTTTCTTGGCAACATAGGGCCTTTCACTGGCCATGGGGAATGACCAGTGGAACCAGTACCTTGAACAGTTTGAAGACTTCTGTATATTAAACCGAGTAACGGATTCAGAAAAACGCCAAGTTTTGACATCAGTGGTCGGATTTGAAGTAGTAACATTAGCAAGAGATCTTATTTCTCCTGACAAGTTGAAAGATGTATCCTATGATCAACTGGTTGATAAATTGTCGAAGCATTATCAATCTGTAACGAGAGTACACGTACAACGGTACAAGCTTCAAAGACGTGACCGCCAGACAAACAAGACAGTTGCAGAATTTGTTGCAGCACTGCGAGCTATTGCTCGCAGTGCTGCAACAAATTCTGCAAGGACATGTGGATTCTCATCAAAAAGCACAATCGATGAAGCAATAACAGTTCGAGTCGTAAGTGAGATTAATAATAAAAATCGGACAAAAAATGTGAAAATGACAAAAATCCAATTCAAATCTCACAAATATTTACCAAAAATCGGTCAAAACTTAAAAATTACTTATTAAAGATAATTTTATTTTATGCAAATTCAAGTAGTTTGAAAACTACCTAATTCCGATGAGTATTGCAAAAATCCGCACGAAAATCGGACAATAAATGGGAAAATGTCAAAAATCCCATTGAAATTTCTGACTTTTGCCAACCACCGACATAACTGCACATGCGCAGAGCGCGGTTGGTCGCGCCCTCTGGCGATAGGTGAAAAGGCTTATTGACAAAAAAAAAATTCAATCGATCAATGCTGCCCCGAAAATCAAAATTACCCCGGTTTACGATAACCTACATTTAGGCAAAAATGTGAAAAACTACCGAGACTAAAATTTAGAGTCTAAAATGTTCAATAAAAAAAAAAACAATTTTATTCACGGAAACCAACCAATAAAAACCAACACAAACATCCTTCTACATCTACACATATATATCCACATCTAAGTTGTCAGTTTCGATATAACTATTCATCGTATACCACGAAGATTCATCCATCTTTTTACAATCACGAAACACTAGCGTTTTTAAAGGACTACAAAGTTTTAGCAATTTCATAAATGAGCATAAACTAATCGAATAACACCCCATAAGTAATAAAAATCGAAGGTTTTGCAGCGCATTCGCATCAACAAGTCCCGAAATGACATCATCAGTTAGCATTAGCATTTCACAACCCCGCAAACTGATTTTTTCCATATTACCACCACGTAATAACATTCGAAAATATAATTCAGGAATGTCAAACCTCGCACTCCGGGAGATTACATTTAGTGCCTTTAAATGTCGGAATCTGGATGTATTTTTGCTATTTTCACTATTTTCATCTAGAAATGTACAATCCCAGAATTTCATAATCTCCAACATTGGACAATACTCATCAATAAGACTAACATTAACGACGAAAATATCTTTTAAGAGTAGAAGTTACTTTCTTCGCTGTGTTCCGAAGAAAAAAAGCAACGTGATGACTAAAATTAGAATATTGACAGCAATAAAGGGAGACTTTGCGTAAATTTGGAAAAAGTTTGTTGGCAGCGAGCGTGTCATCTTCGCTCCAATTCGACCACGGCAATTCTTCTAAGAAAAAACTAAATGATTGATTGGAATTCAATTCATCTTTTAAGAGTCGGAACAACTCATCCCAAACTCTTACATCCATTTTCAATACTTTGAGCAATAATAATTTCTCTAGAATCGTTAAACATCCGTTGCACGTTACACTTATGTCTTCGACATTTAAATTATTAATTTTCACGCTGTTGACCAATGAAACAAGACCATCGTCCGTTACTTCGCATCCTGATAGGTTTAAATGTTGAAATAGTGGACAATATTTAGCGATTGTAGTTAAAACTTGGTCCGAACACCATTCGCTAGATCTGAAATCAATATGTTGAAGCTGCGGTGGTAAATGTTGTATTAATGTGATTATGGGTTCACATCTGATTCGCTGGTAGTTTTGTATGATTAGCTTTCGAAGATTTCTACGGTCCAATGCCATGTGATCAAAACATGTATAGAGGTTTATGGAATCTACATACAGTGAACTCTCTCTAGACGGGACACCGTCGGGTCCGGAAAAAAGTGTCCTGTCTACAGAGTGTCCGGCCTTGTGGGTGACGTTCTGTATGATTAAAACGATTTGGGTCCAGAAATATGTGTCCTGTGTACAGAGTGTCCCGTCTACAGTATGTCCCATCTAGAGAGAGTTCACTGTATTGCATAAATCCTCCATCAAATTCTCCTCTCATGCCGAAGTGCATAAAAACGTTGGATTTCAAACGAGGATCTGTATGTTTCAATTTCTTTTTCTTTTGTTGGTCGTATATCTCATTCGTGAGGATGGTGGGGAGACTGGAGTAAATTCGGACAAAAAATGTCGTTGTTGTTTCGGTACACAATGTTTCCAGAGTCCGCGTTGATTTCCTAAAGAGCATTTCGATATCAGTCGAAAACAATAAAACGCCTTTTGTAGCACTGTGTGAAAAGTACTTAGCACGATTGACGAAAAATGTGTCGTAACTATGATGAGAAGGATAAAAACACAAATGGAATTCGAATGGTCTTCCTCCAGTATGAGTTTTTGGTTAGTTCCCACGATTTGGAGCAAAATTCACATTTGTCGCCATTTCAATATTATTCATCAAGTTCAATTCGCGATGATTTTTCTGTAATTTTATTTTTGCAATCTGTAATGACAAAAAAGAAAAAAATAATCGATAAAAGTGTTTTGATGTTTTATATATCTTTTTAAAAAAAAATTTCTGACTTTACAGTAAATAAATGGACCACGTGGTACCATACACGATAAGTAAATAAGTTTGCTGAATCAAGGAGCTGAAATAAAATGATCAAAAATAAATTATTAAATCACCGCGTTAAAATAAAAATATTCACAAAACCTATTAATTTCCACAACGAAACAAATTGATGAAATTATTGAAAAAGTGCATCGGGAAAACGAGAACGACCAAAGTTGATAACGGAAATTGAAGCGAAGTGGAACACATCACCTTTTCTGAAAACCTCCCATCAAAATCAAAATACTAAAAAAAAGGAAAAAAGTTTCCAAAAGCAATAAGAATTTTAACAACAAACACAAAACTAATAAATACTACCTAACAATAAATAAAATGTAATTTCCAATTCACTCAAAATATCCAACCGCTTTCCTCCATTTCCTGTCAATCACCTTTTCCCAAGCTCCCATTCACCTTGCTTCCACGCTAGTCTGTTGAGCGATCCGGTAAGTAAGAAATAAAGCATTTCTCCATTTAATCGAATGTATTAATCCCTTAATTTAATGAAATCAAACGATTTTAACAAGTTTGAATACCTTAATTTGCATTTATCGATCAAAAAACCTTTAAAAACCCCTAAAAACCCGATTTTTCCAAACCGCACATGTGGCACATTAGGCCTAACACAAAAATCCTTTATTTTTCCAGCAAAAACTGACCGAAAATGACCAACACCAAAGGATATCGGCGCGGTACGCGCTACATGTTCGCCCGAAGATTCAGAAAACACGGAACCGAACCTTTGAGTACATTTCTCAAAGTCTACAAAGTCGGAGACGTCGTCGACATCCAAGTAAACCAAAAAAATCGATCATTTTAAACGATTTTTAACCGATTTTAATCATTTTTTTCCAATTTCACAGGGAAATGGCGCTTTCCAAAAAGGAATGCCGCACAAGAGTTACCACGGCAAGACCGGTCGCGTGTACAACGTGACTCCGCACGCGATTGGCGTGATCGTTAATAAACGCGTTAAAGGACGTATTTTGGCGAAGCGAATCAATGTCCGCGTCGAGCATTTGAACCACTCAAAGTGCAGACAGGATTTTTTGACCAGGATGAAGGAAAACGAGAGAATTAAGCGTGATTTTAAGAAGACGAGGAAATATGTCGAGTGTAAACGACAGGTAATGGTTTTTTTGTTTTGGTTTTTTGGGTGTTTTATTGATGTTTTTAATTTTTTTGTGGGTTTTTTTTTTTTAGCCGACCCAGCCGCGAGAAGCGCATTTTGTAAGGACTAAGAACAACGAGCCGCAGTTGTTGGAGCCGATTCCTTATGAGTTTATGGCTTAAGTTAGAAATAAAGGAAGTTGAATTGGATTGGATATTGCATTGTTTGATTGTTTCGTACATTTTTAATTGCTTTTTTTGGGGGGGTTTTGAGGATGGATTTTTGGAGGTTTTAATTGGTTTTAGTCATTTCTGTTCGGTTTTATTCTGTTTTAGTCATTTTTATCTTGTTTTATTACATTTTAGTCATTTTTATCTTGTTTTATTACATTTTAGTCATTTTTATTCCGTTTTAAACGTTTTTAGTTATTTTTATTTAGTTTTAGTCACTTTTAATTAGTTTTTTATTTAGTTTTAGTCACTTTTAATTAGTTTTTTATTTAGTTTTAGTCATTTTTAGTTAGTTTTTATTCAGTTTTAGTCATTTTTATTCTGTTTTAACAGTTTTTGTTTGGTTTTATGCTGTTCTGACAGTTTTTAGTCATTTTCATTCGGTTTTATTTCATTTTAAATGGATTCGAAGCTGGTAATGATGAATTTCTGCAAGTTAACCAGTTTTATTCATTTTTTCATTGCTGTTTTTGGACAATTTTTTGTTTTTTTTGCTTAAATTTGATCGGATAATTAGAGATTTAGATGTAAAATATGCAGAACATTTTAAATTGATTTTAATGAATTCTCGTCACAGTTTATTACATTTTTGCAAAGATTTAATTATCTTTTCTTAATTGAGTTTTATGAATTCTTCCATCTCTTCTAAAATATCATCCAGTTTGGCATAATTAACCAAACCCCCCCAAGACCCTCATCCCCCATTTCTCAAATTGAAAAGAAAATGCCACAATTCTCTTTTTTCTTTCGCTTACATCCAACACACTACATCAGGTAAATCAAGAGTATGCAATGTTAAGTCAATTTGTTGATTTGTTTATATTTACTTTTGTTGCAGTGGATCCAATGGTTCGTTCCAGATTAGTTTTCAGTTCTAATACCACAAGAGAGGACGATTATTGCTGTAGTATTTTCCTGCGTGATCTATCATGAGCCTATCCCGATTACCGAATCTAAATGGAATAATTACTCTTTTCCTCTGATGGAAATTAAGGACCAATATTACTTTCCATGACTACTGGAGTTTGATTTAGTGCAGTAAGGCAAGGCAAATGTTGGCGTCCAACCAATCACAAGCTACTTGTATTCCTTGCGTTGCATTACATCTAGTTTGAACCCAGCTTTATAAGATGGAGTTAGCAGAAATTATCCAATGTAGAAGTAAAAAATTTTAGCTCAAAATTCCAAGGATGAGGTATAGTATTCCTTCCCGGTGTTGAAGATGAGGCAGGAGCGTACCCCAACTGTTTCTCCGTATGTTGCAAATGTCCATTTGACATTTCAAACAGCAATGACTAGACTAAAAGTGTTTAGGTGTTAAACACTGTATATGAACTAGGGATGCACCGGATCCAGAAATCACCAGATTCCGGATACCGAATTTCACCGAATTTTGAATTTATTTAAATTCCGAATACCGGATTTACACCGGATCTCAAAACCGAATTTTAAAAATTTAAAAAAATTTAAAAAATTATAAAATAAAAAATTATTATTAAAAGACACTTTATTTATAATGTTATTATTTCTATACAACTAAATTTCGACCAAATACCGAATTTTGCCTAATTTGTTTTTAAAAAAAAAAAAAAAAAAATTCTAAAAAACATAAATTAGGCAAAATTCGCCAATTTGGTATTCGGTCGAAATTTTGAACAATTCCGAACCGGATATTCGAAACCAGAACATTGAAATATTCAAATATCCGAATACCGAATATTTTCATTTTCAGCCGGATTACCGGATTACCGGACACTGAAGCCGAATCCGGATATCCGGTGCATCCCTAATATGAACACTTGAACAGTATATTAATATTAATTTGTTTATTATTTATCAACAGAAACGACCTCATAAAAATGTTACAATTTACAGTCCCATAGGTGTTCCATCTACAGGACATTGACTATAGTCTGTAGTGCTAAAGAATTCGTAAAAATAATTATTCTACATTACTAGACCCAGGATACATATGGAAAATGAAATTCGTTTTGTGCACATAAAATATGCACCAAAAATTCTAATTTATGCAATCAAAAATAGCAAAATATGCGAAATTAAATGAAAAATTGTTAGATTTGGTGAAATTTTATTCCAAAATTTTTAAATCTAGTGATAGTTTATGTACACTTTTTAAATTTGCTTTTATCTTTTATTTCGTCGAAAATTTTTGATGAAATTTGTAGAATTCTCAAAAGCTATCCAAATTTGCCGTTACAAAATTGTCAAATCTGATGAAATTCTATCGCAAAATGTGATAAAATGAGATTTCAGTGGAAATTTCAGATAAAATTTAACAACTTCATCAAAAACTAATTGGTTTTTGATGAAGTTGTTATAGCATATTTTTTTTGTTGCATTTTTAATGTCTCGTTTTTATTTTTGACTCATTTGATTGATATGCGTCAAAAGAAGAAGCTACAGAATCACTCAAGACATTAGGCATCGTTTATTCTGTGATTTTCTTGTTAATGACAATATAGTTTCACATCCCGGATAAAAAACGTAGAAAAATTTGAAAACTGGATCCGGTTCAAAATAAATTGATTCATATTTATTAAAAGTAATGAGCAAATTCAAATCTGAAACATATTCTATCAGTTTATCAAGGTCTTTATACCTTCCAGGAGTCAATAAATTCACCGTATCCCAATGTCGGCGGAAAAGTCCATCCAGCAATTCGCAAGCTTGTGACAATTCATTATCCGACTCATTTTCATACAACGAAATGGTTTTCAACTGTGAACTGTTTTTGCTCTTCCACAAATTCAAGCGTTTGAATAAATTTGAAACATCGAAAGAAAAATTGTCAATTACCAGATTTACAATTGGAAGAGCTTGAATGCAATTTGCTAAATCATCCAAACACGTACTACTTTTATTAACGTAGAGATATAACGTTTGCAGATTGATAAAAGACTTTACATTGTAATTGTAATATGTTTTTAGGGTCTTCACACTGCTGAAACCGGTCCAAGTGGGATAATCGTTTACGAAATCCTTCACTACGTCGAAAACACAATCAAACACGGTGGGCTCCATTTCAACTATTCCTTCGAGATTTCCTACATTGTGGATTTCCAATCGATGACAACAGTTTCTAGTTAATAATGGTCGTCTGCACGTCACGGTACAATTTTCGAATCTCATCACCTTGTATTTCTTAGTTCCACCGTCAGTAAGTTCGTACAAATCAATAATAGCATTGCAAAACTCGATCCACGTCAAATAAGTCGATCGAGCAGCAGCGCGTGATAACTCCTCCATATCTAACGGAAAGTTTGGATCTAGTTTCAATTCGAGGTATTCCACTTGGTTATTTTCCAGGAGTTTCATAACAACTTGCAATTCAACTTCAGTTCTAATTCTAATTTTTAAAAAGAAATACTTGATTTTGCAGAAACTATTCTCTTTCGACAACAAATCCAGGAATTCTGAACTGTCGGAAAAACTATCGAGCGACAAAAAACATTCTTCCCAATTAAGAGATGCGGCGAAGTGTAAGCATTCATTCAGAGGTCCTTTGAACGGAATTGGATATACAGAAGATCCACGAGTTAGTACCTCGAGTTCTACGGTTGAATTTAGTTGAAACGTTAGTTGCAGATGAGTGGAAATTCCACTTGTGAGTATTACCGATTTCGTTTTCTCGTCGATTAAAATCAGTTTAATTTTATTGCATTCGGTTCCACATTTTATGATTTCCTTCATTATCCTCATTTGGTTTTCAGACATGTTTTTATCTACAAAGAAAGGAATGAAATTCTTCAAGAATTTGCTATTGGAAATGTCGATCGACGAACATTCGGCGAAGAGTATTCCAGGCAAGTGATAAAAGAACGAAAACCACGGACTATACGGGTCGATGAGAGACAACAAATGATCCAAATCATCTTCCATTAGACTTGCGAGAAAAGGCATTATCAAAGACGTTCCTCTGGTACGGAAGAAATAATTGACGATAATTTTTAAATCGCTTTTAGACGTCGGTGTTTTCGATTTCAGATCCATCCAAAAGGCAAACGCAACGGCAAATTCGATGATTGTCAGATGTAACGCTTGGTAATGATTTGTCGATTTAACAAACGTCATTTCTTTTTTGTTGACGAGAAATCCCATTTCGTAGATTTCTTTCGTCAAATCATCGCCATCGAATTTCAAGTTATTGCTGACTATTTTGTGTGCCGCCAACATCCCAAATCGTCTCAAACTTTCTTGAATCTTATTGGGTGATGACTTCAAGCAAAACAAGTCGAAATGGCTATCAATTTTCCATCCATGTTTTATGTAATTGTGCCTCACCATACAATTAAATAACCTTTTGTAGAACTCGGTTTGTGAAGAGAATTGTTCGATGTTTTCTCCTTCTTGAAGTATCACCGACAGCAACATCAATAGCAACGGAGAATCGAATAATTCCCACCGAGATGCTAATCGCTTGATTATCTCATTGACGTCATCTTCCAGTATGAATTTTTCCAGAAATTCCCGTTTGTTTTCTTCATTCGCAACGCCCAATATTGATATTCGCTTATCGGAAAAATCATCCCTTATTTTGGTTAAACCAAAGAGTTGTTTGCTTTCTTCATTACTTAAAGCGAATACTCCTGAACGGCAGAATACCACCACTGTTGCATCGCTGTAAACTTGCTTGTAGAGAATTTTCATAATTTCAAGCCGTTCTTCTTGTGGCATTTCATCCAGACCATCAAGAATGAAAAGAATGCTTTTCTTGTGACTAAGGATAATTTGTGCCGCATTATTGCAGTCGCATCGCTTTCCAATTTCTTCAATTGCGGCTTGAAAGCTTTTTTGTTGTAGTAGTTCTCCCAAAGGCAGAAATAAAGCAAATTTGAAGTTGATGTATTTTTTCCCAATTGCCCAGTCGTAAGCGAGTTTGGTGGCCAATGTCGTCTTGCCAAACCCGGGCTGACCTTCGATGAGTATTCTACGTGGTTGTTCATCCTTCGTCTTGTCGAAGACTTCATCGATGTTGATCGGTTTTTGCGATTCATCCAGTTGGAGTTGGATGAAGTGATCAGCAATTGACAGATCAAATCCTCCATTCAACCAAGCAAGTTTAGGCACGACTAATTGTCGGTAATGAAATTGAAGACGATGTTTAAAGACATCGCACAGTTTGTGGCCTTCTTCATCAATGTCCTTGCAACATGATCCGATTAGACGTTTGCTTGTAGTTCCTGCAAGAGTTAAATATTTAAAAAAAATTAACTTTATTGTTTATGTAAAAAAAAAAATTTTCAGCACATAACAGGCAATGTACTACTGTATTCCCTCGGAAAGAACGACATGCCAGAAAAACAGAGTTTGACTAGATTTTTAAAATTAGACGTCTGGTCATTTTTACGGCATGCCGTAAAAATCGAATTGGTGCTGTAATGCTTAGTTCACACTAGACGTGACGTAACGTAACTTAAGGAAAATTAACGTAACTTAAGGAAAGTAACGTAAGGTTTGGTTCACACTGCTTGCGTTAAGTAAATGTAAACCGACCAATCAGAATAAATTGGATTTAGATCCAAAACCAGATTAAATTTCAGTTTCACAATGGCTACTTTAGAAATGAATGATGAGGAAGAATTATTAGATGATTTGCTACTGTTAGCAGCAATAATGATTTTCAACTTTATACCTGGTCGGATTTACTATTATCCGGCATGCCGATCTTTCCGAGGGAATACGGTAAAATGATGTCACTAACCTTCTAGGCCAGAGAATGTGTAGAAATATTGAATGTTAGTTGTAGATTTGTCCACGTGTGTTTCACTATGGACATGTTTGGGATTTTCAATCTTTTGGCTTATGTAACCAGTGCCAAAACATGTGTCACCGCTGCTCGCACAAGGACGAGTGTCGAAATTGTCCATCTATTTATATAAAGAACATAAAAGAATTCATTGTTTGTCCAGAGCATATGAATACAGTCCAATCTCGCTACACGGAACTTGCTGAACGCATAGAATTATACATGTAGAAAAAATTAGAAACTCCTTGGCTTCATGCTCGTCAGATTATTGGTAGAATTTGACACTAGATGGCGTTTAATCACAGACTAACCTGAGGGCGCCACCGCTGCTGACCATCATTTTCCTCTCATATACCTTATTTACGTCGCATTTACCGTCATTTACGTCTCATACCGTCTCATTTACGTCATTTTCTTCAAGAAAATACGACGTAAATGACGGTAAATGAGACGAAAATGATGGTCAGCAGTAGCGGTGGCGCCCTCAGGTGCTTAGTTAGGGTCAACTAGTATCGGTCACCACAAGTCAAAAATGGCGTCGACCTTGCTATCTGTATAATCTGTGGTTTAATTGCCATCATTTGACGTATAAATATAAAAAAAACTAGTAGTCACTCGTAAAAAATGACGGTTCTTTTTTCAACACGTCGTAAGCGGTAACCCATCAAAAATGACAGTTCTCAAATTCTTAAATCTTGACACCTTTTAGCAAAAAACCCGTCGGTTTGTTTAAATTGAATCAGGTTTTCCTATCAACCAAAAACGATCGTGGCGCCCTCGAACAGCGTTACATACTTGGTCAATTATGTCGACCTTGACGCATGTTGTGCTTACCAATATGGTAAAGATGCAGTTTTACTTGTCTATGTGGACGATATTGTTCTCTTTAGTTTGAGTATCAAAGTAGTATAGTATTTTCCCACCAGGTTTATTTCTCAATGGCGGCAAAACACCAACAATTTATGACTCAAAAAATTTTCTTTTCAAATCCCCTTCAATCACGGGAGATTAATATCGAATAATCATACGAGTACTTGTTTTTTGCTTTGGTAAGACCACTCGTGATCTTACCTCGCAAGAAAACTCGTAGTTGTATGATTATTTGATAATCTCTCTGAAAACATCGTTATAGCGAACTGTTTTGTATTTTTTTAACGGTTTGTTAAAACGAGGTTGTCTGTATTTTCATTAAATAATATATCAATTCTAGGTTTTTTTTCTGATATCCTGACTTGGAGTTTGTTCCTTGATTTTTGTGCAACGTGATCTTATTTTTGGATCAAATCAAATTCTTAGTAATTAATTCCCCGGCCATGAGTACCAACAGTGAGTGTACTTTATTCATCAATAATATGCTCTCTTAATTAATTTTTTTCTACAAATTACATGTATGTTCATGGCTAATAATTGCTAATTATAAATTCTAAAATAACGTCGAAACAATATTTTTTTACCTTTGGTCATGAATTTGTTCCATTTATGTGTCCATATTCCATTTTCAGGGACAGCCAATGGATCTATTTACTTAGCTCACAACCTTTTCTTTTTTATTACTGAATGCCAGTCGGGTTTATATTCACCCTAAAAAATAATGAACTAACCAATGAAGCAAAGTAAACACAGGAAATGAAAGCCTGATGTGTGTGGTATGGTGGCCTCTGGTGGCAGAACATCATTTACATTTTGGTTTATGTAGTCAACTAAACTATATTTAACAATTCATCCACGAAACTCCCATTGGTTAATGGCCTATGTATTGTACTGAAAGTATACATTGTGGTATCTTACTTAAATTTTTACATTTGGGTTTTTGTATTGTTGCGCACATTTTTTGGCTACGGAACAGTAGGGGTATTCAGAAACAGCGCATGAGTGTGCAAGTGTGAGACTGTGAAAATGTGAAACTCACACTACGCATGCTCAGTGCGCAAAGTTTCTGAAACACCCAAAATGCAAGATTGCGCAAGTGTGTGAGTGTGTGTGTGTGAAACTCACACTGCGCATGCTCAGTGCCCAAAACAGGCGGGAAGACGATTATATTCCAAAGTTTTCTCAAATTGTGTATAGTTAAAAATGGTATCAAATACCTTTGGTACCATTTTCAACTTTGGTACCATTTTCAACTTTGGTACCATTATTAACTTTGGTACCATTATTAACTTTGGTACCATTATTAACTTTGGTACCATTATTAACTTTAATACCATTTTCAACTTTGGTACCATTTTCAACTTTGGTACCATTTTCAACTTTGGTACCATTTTCAACTTTGGTACCATTATTAACTTTGGTACCATTATTAATTTGGTACCATTTTCAAC
>AFFK01019197.1:0-12315 GCA_000239455.1 Strigamia maritima
GACTTCCGTTATCACTTATAATTTTGGACGGAAGTCCCCAACGACAAGCGACTTCATTTATCTTTTTCACGATAATTGCACTACTAGCAGTGGCCAGTGGAACAATTCTACGTATTTAGTGCACTGATCCACGATCACAGGAATCCATTTCTTGAGAGCTTGGGCAGTTGGCTTGGGTCCGCAGAGGTCCACACATATGGTTTCCCACGGATAAGCCATGTTATGAGGTACATATGGTCCAGCATGCGGTCTCTTGTGAGGTGGCTTATACTGTTGACAGTGTAGGCACCCCCTAACAACTTTTTAATGTCTTTACTCATTTTAGGCCAGAGATACAATTGTTGAGCCCTGTGTAGCGTCTTGCTGATCCCAGCATGACCGCTAAGAGGATGACCATGACACGTAAAAATAACTCGACGTATCAGGGTTGGAGGAATATATGCTTTGAAACCTGCACCTGAATCATTCAACTCTTCTTCGATCATACCATATGTGTCAGGGTTAATTGTTTCGATGTTGGCATCTGTCAGGTGTGAATCTAACAGGAATCCTTTGGCTTTTTCCTTGAATTCTTTCGAGAATTTTTCATTTTTCTTTTTCTTCTGTTCATCATCCAGCATGAGATATTCGGTAATTAAAATGCAGAACAGATCTTTCCGTTGTTCTACGATTATATCTGCTCGGGTTGGTGGTACTTCATTTAAAAGATCAGTTAGTGCACTATATAGCGTCACTTTCTGTCCTTCATCTGTATCACCCTCCCCCTCTCCTGATAATTCAGTTGATTTGATCTCCTTTGAGGGCGAATCAACTGGATCATCAGGATGATAAAATTTTACCTCACAATTACAAAAATACTCACTTTTGGATTTAATTAATTTTAAACCAGGTTCGTTACCGTTCCAATCGGGCCAGTAACGGGTTTCTAGATAATCATCTGCGGGAATGTCCTCAGTTGGTAATGGAGCACGCGAGC
Source organism: Strigamia maritima (assembly GCA_000239455.1). Taxonomy (NCBI): domain Eukaryota; kingdom Metazoa; phylum Arthropoda; class Chilopoda; order Geophilomorpha; family Linotaeniidae; genus Strigamia; species Strigamia maritima. The sequence continues at coordinate 977 of AFFK01019197.1, forward strand.
ACACAATTTAATCGGCCTTGACAATAAATTATTTTGAATGCCCCACTCTGGATTCGTATGGCCCATCGACCAAAACGTCCCGAGGGCTCTGGCGTACTCATCAACCATTTAAGAGCCTGCGCATCGGATTCTAGAATAAAAGTCGTGTACTCGATGTATGGTTTGAACCGTTCTATGGCCCAAACCACAGCCAAACACTCTAACTCGGGTGTTGAATACCTTACTTCTGCTCCCTTCAAAACTCTACTGGCAAATGCCATAGGTTTTGTGGTCGGAATAAATTCCTGTTTCTTTTCGTTCCAGACATCCTCATCTTGGCATAGGACTGCTCCCAGACCTTGATGAGAAGCATCCGTCAATATCACAAAAGGTTGTGATAAATTCGGCATCTTCAGAACATTATCCGCACACAACAATGTTTTCAGCGTATCAAATGCCCGCTGTTGTGTTTCACCCCACACGAAATCGACTTTCCCACTCATCACTGAAGTCAATGGTAGTGCGATGGTACCGAAATCGGGGATGAATTTTCGGAAAAAATTAATCATTCCATGGAACCTTTGGATGCCCTTGGCATCTGTGGGTACTGGAAATTTGCTGATAGCTGAAATTTTATGTGGGTCTCCCTTCAACCCCTCTGGGGTGATAAGGTACCCTAAAAATTTTAATGAAGTTTGTCCAAACTTGGATTTCTTCAAATTTACCATTAACTAACAGGTGTGGGTGAGCATGGCTATTCAAACCATGGGCACCCCGGGTGGTAACAGATGCCCCAGGTGTTGGTTTTGGACCAATCATGGGCCGTCAACTGACGTCCTTGATGGTCTTGACCTCCAACATTCCGGTTTATTGTCAGGATGGAATCAATTATATCTGCTTAAAATACTTTTGACTCAGCGGGATATTTTCTTTTAGGCTTATTTCCAAAAAATTTCCACGTGGAAATTCTTTGTTCTGTCTAATTTTCTGTAAAAAAAATTCTGATTTTTATTCAGTATCAGTTATTTCTTGTTTGTTTAATTATTTTCCTTCATTTTACTAGTGCGGAACACTGGCGTGTAGGGGTCTTAAAATCATGCTCTGCGTCAAATCTCGACACAGGATTTAGGATTCGACTTCTGCGCCAAATCTTGAAGCAGCATCGAACAGACCTCCCCGCCATCAAATCATGGTGATTCCTACATTGCTCATGTTAGGGTCCGAACACTGAAGATTTGAGTTCCATATGAGCTCCACTTTCACGCTGAAGTACTGATAAAAATGACAAACACAAAAATACTTTTACTCTTCATTTCGAGAGAGTGTGTAAAAACTCATTTGAGCTTCGTACACTCAGTACAAGAGATGGAGAAAAAAATAGCAGCTTATTTGAACCAGTATTTTATACTACTGTATTTTGAATAATGAAGAATAAAATTCTATAAGAATGATAAAGAAAAAATGTTATTTTTAATAGACATTGGAATTTCTTAGCGGTTCATATCACACGGTCACAGCTCAATGGAAAAAATCTTATTTCAGCCCGATAGGGGAGTGTAACTCAGCCCGCTGGCGCCTCTACATGGAGCAGTAGAAATCATGTTTTAATATGAATTCCTACCTCATTCAACCTTCTAGAAGTTCCAGTTGGCCGATGTAAAGTATATTTTGCCATCAATGAAATGAGTACGTTAATACGCAAGACCACTAAATTCCCTAAACAGATATAAAACTATTACTGACATCTGTTCAGACATCTCGGAAGACGCACAGTCGACACCTTTCGATATCAACCCTTAATAACCATATCAGCAATTTGTTTCATATCTTTCTAACCTATTTTTTACAAATGAATTTCGGTTCCATTTGTACCTTGACATTGATAATTTTTAACTTTAACTATAAATTCGAAATATATTCCTGAACTCATAAGTTTAATCGACGGGGATGGATACTATACTCGCGGGAATACCAGTATTCATTTCAGGTTGCTAGCTATAGGGGTCATGGATATCTCTTGCTCAGTGGAACAAGAAAATATCCGTTGCAATTTCCCGAAATAAAATTGCAACCTGATCTTGGTAGAACCTCCACGTGTGACGGTCATTTCTCCGAGGGCATTGTCTAGTGACAGTGACCACGAGGAGAGGGCGTTTACACACAGAATCTAGCCGAGATAAGGTGCGCACTAAACGTGGGAAAATTGCAATACAAACTATGAATAAAAGGGAGACCTGATTCTAAAGGGTTCTAAAGTGGTTCTAAAGGAAAGGGAATCCATCAATCCGCCTAACGGTTGACTTTCTTAGTCATCACAAGGTTTGGACCGACCGGGACACGGTTCCCAGACAGACAACAACCAAGGATACGGTGATTTCACCGTATCGCTCGATAACGAGACATAACGATACTATAAATACCGGAGAAAGAGCACAGATGAGTGTTACTTGGCGATCAGCATCGCCTAAGTCGAAGATCGACGTTCCGCATCATAACATGCGTTCAGGAATCATTATTACAACCGAGAGTAGAGTGGTCAATAACTGTCAAGTCCCACTAAAACCACTCACCGATGTGTCAATACATGTGCTTAGGTTGAAATGTATATTCGTGGTACATAGGCTTCCATAACATAAATGCCACAACTACTACGGTCTTTACGGTTTTGCACCAGCCGGCTCGTTAGTGGATTTTTTGGTAGAATGTGGTACTTGCCTGATCTAAGAGGGGGTGGTTTTCTTTTATTTTTTGGTTTTTGGGGGAAAGCTTGTTCAGGTTGTGGACGTTGGGTGAGGAAATTTAGGGTTTTGAAGGAAGATTATTGTTCTTCTAGGTAACAAAGCTTTTTGTACCACATAAATGCAAGTAACGGTCAGCAACATATAAATATATCTTTAAGTAACTTTAGGGGCACTGGAACTGAGCTCTATACGGCTTATATAGTGGACATTCCCCAGGAGGTCGGACTGTGTCCAATGGGACAGCAGTACGACTCATGGGAGCGTCCACTATGAGGAAAAATGGGTCACAGGTGTGATCAATTTCCCCTCTACATACCAAAGAGAGTAAGTATCGTGGTCAACGGACCACAGTAAATTACTATCTCAAGATAACTTCCCGTGTTAGAATAATAATATACAATATTATCATTCGTCATAATTCATAATATGAACACACTTATTATTAAGCTAAGCATGAAACCAAAACTAGGCAACATAAATAGACTTTATTTGAATATGGCGCGACATAGTAGTCCGCGCCATCTAGTGGTAGAATAATAAGGTAATTGCCGAGATTCGACATCACACATCACCCCGCTTTATGGGTGAGACAAATGACTCGCGCGCAAAGCATATTCATCCAAATATCGGAATAAAGGTATACACGAATCCGGTAAACAACCTCATTTATTCTACTAGCGTCCCTTATATTAATATTTAATAATATTAATATATTTCCTATATGATCCGAAGAAGGAAATTCGTCCATATAGGTGGATCAGAAAGTCACGTGACATTTTGATCGTATCCATCTTTGAAGAATCCACTGTGAACATTTAGGTTCACCTTAAATACTCCGTAGGGATACTTATAGATTTAATCATGTATTCAATTAATTTTTGAACTAATAAAATAGTACAAACCCTACTCGAATATTATTATTGAAAATGGAGTCACTCGTATTCATGAGTACGAGTTGCTGGAAAATATGAAGATTGAGTGAAAAATAGAAAAATAATTTTATTTTTTGAGTCTCTTCGACCTGACGAGACCCAAATAAACAAAACAAACGGGAACACTGTACATTAAGATTATAAAATTAAAAAGGGTAAACTTAAAAATAACAAATTGTTTTGATAATTGGCCCAATAGTCTTACTTGAGACTGTTGGGTCTCTTACTAACGAGAAAAATAAATTGACGAACATAATTTGACACTTAATTCTAAAAAGTTATATAAAAGGATGATTTAAATTTACACTGATTTTAACCAAAAATAAACATGATACTTAATGAAAATTGTATATAACTTACAAAGAGGAAGGAGTCAGGCAATTCAAGTCAAGTGACTTGAGATACTTAACCGGGGATAAACAGATTATATATAAAGAAAAAGAATAAAAAGTGAAATCTCAACACAAGGTTCTGTCTATTCTTTTGGCTCGAGTCTCTTGAAATCTTTCCACTTCTCTGGCGCCTCCATAGCCATGGCGACTTCTGCCGGTGTGTCGACGGCTATGGGTCCTTCTGGTGGAGTCCCACTCTCTTCGATGTTCAGGCTCAAAGATTCCTCACTCGTGGTTCCTTTGAGCTTTACAACTTCTGGTTCATCCACCTTTATCGGGCTTACGTCACGTGACGCGGCTCGTCCTTCTGCTTCACGAAAAACATTCTCAAGGAGGATCTCGACAGCCTCCACGAATGCTTCCCCATGTTGGGGTGTCTCAGCGGAGACATCTCCCAACTTGTCGATACTTGCCTTCAACTCTCGAATCACTTTGCCTTCACTTGGTGTTGGACGTTCGACGGCATCCATGAATTGTCCTTCGGCTGTATTGGCACGGGCTTCCACTGCGGCCACGATCATCTGGTTGGTGATTTTCAACTCGGGACTCTCTTCCTCATTGCTAACAAACGCATCTCGTAATTTCCGGAGTTCTTGTACTATTTGCTCAGGGTCCGAAAGGTGGGCGCTGGACAAACTCTCATCTGAGGTTTGCTTCGGAAGGCGTCGATCGATTGTCTGTTGGAATAGATTTTCTTCGTAAGTTTTCAACGGTCCGGTCGAGAAGAGACTTCGCGGCGTCGGGAGCGAAAGATACCATCCCTGCTTGATGGGACGTTCGGTTGAGGTCCCCAACATCGTCTTCATTATTAATGATGACCAAATTGCTTCGGATTTGTGTCGCGGTCTCTGGTTCCTCGGATGAAGAATCATACTCATCACGAGTACGGCCTGCTGGAGGGTCACTTCGTTCTCTTCACCTTTCTGTCTGCCAACAGAGATCTGATGCGCCAATTCTCGAATTGCGGAGAGATAATGGTCGACTTCTTGATCTTGAGGGGAATAATCCGGATCTTCCTTCACGTGAAAGAAGGGTCGGGCGATTACGAAGTGGTGGGCTCGTTCGATGAGGAAGGACTCATCCTTCGAAATCTTCTTCTGCTCTTCTGTCAACGTGTTCTTTGGCGCATTTCCTCCAGCTGCACCTTCAACTTCATCATCCCATGTGTGTTTGTCGTTTTCCGGTTGGTCTGCATTCTTCGGTGCTTCTTCCGAATTCGAACACGTGGCAGTGGCTTCGGTAGCTGGCGCCAGGGGGATCCAGTCGGCTGGCGGGATCACTCTAGTTCCATCAGGCGTCAAAGATGGCGACATAAATCGAGGATCCTGAAAAATCGTCTCTCCTCGACTTGAATGGAGGATTTGGCAGTTTGGGCAACTCGCCCAAACTCTCTTCTGGGGTCCACACGTATATCCCTTCGCCAAATCGCATAACAGGCTCCTATTCCATACCAGGCTGCGAAGAACATAATTTTTGCCGTCACAATTGGGGCAGCGTAATGCGTGAGCGGTTGCCTGTCCTCCCACTAACCAACCTGTCGCACCACAAAGGAGGCACGGCATCTACAACTCTGGATTCAGATTGAGACGCAAATGCGGAATTCCAGCGGCTAAATCATGGGCACATTGTTCGCGACGAAGTCATAATCGTTCGTTCGTTTTGGCGTTTTTTCGTCCTGTATTCGTTGCGCGTTTTTCTCCGCTTGCGATCGAGATTTGCTTTGTCCTTGATCCCGTCTTGGTTGTTGTTGTTGTTGCAAAACTTGTTCGACTTCGACCCATTCGCGTTCGGTGCGGGTCTGACGGCGACGGGGTTCCATCCTTCGTTACCACCATTCGAGTTGAGTCGCTCGAAGCTCCGGACGATAGGTTACTTCGAGAACGGCGTGGCGGCACTGTATCAAAGGGAAGTAACGCCCATCCCTTTTTGGCGGCGCGGGTGAGCCACCAGCAATACTTCTCTGTTTTCTTCAGCGACGGATCCCTTTCGACGGCTTCTTCAACTAAAGCCACCTGGCTAAATCTTCGTGGTTCGTTCCAATCGATGGTTTCGCGAGATTCTGACGAAGAAGTGGCACCACTGGGAAGATTAGCCACGCTTGCAGTCGGTATTGCGGATGAACTGGTTGAACTACGCGCCCTATTTCGTGCAACCTGCGCCACTGCCGTGCGTACAGCCTGCTGCGCTGACCGCACGAAATAGGGCGCGTAGTCGTAGGAGTACCCTGTCTGATAGGTCCCGGCCGTAGATATGGCCGGAGTCTGAAACTGACGCGCGTAATTTATGGCCAACGATGGAAAATCTGGGTGTTGTTGAATATTCGACATCATAGGTCTGATGGCGGGTATGGGCCCACCCGGTGCTGCATATTGCATCGGACAAATCGGTTGCACGGCAGGGTCCATGTAGGCAAATGAAGCATCTGCTCTGTTGTAATCATATGATGCGGGGATCGTCCCGTACTGCGGCTGGAGTGGAGCGACTGGCGGAGGCATTCTGGCCGGTGGTGGAGCCGATGCAGCTGGCTCAGCAACGGGTGTAGGTGATCGACTTATCCGGCTTCTATCGATCCAGAAGTTTCGTTTACTAGATCGGCCTCGTCTTGGTGGTTGATCACTCATACTTCAAACTAAATGCGTAAAAATATTCGAAATTTAATTAAAACTATTCGGAGGTTTCAATTCACTCGTTGTATGTTTCTTAACGAAGATTGTACAATATATAGTGAATTACAGAACACTTCGAAATTACATAACCGATGATAATAACCGTATACGTGACAACATTCACTCGCGTGTTTCATGTATATGAATCTGAGAAGACGACTGAATTGGTTAATCAACGAATCAACCGTAATTATGACGAAACACACTAATAATTGAAGGAAATTTGAAGTGTGAAACAACATGGCGTCACCCCATGATAGGATTACGTGGTAGCCATATTGTCTCTTTATCGAGTATCGTAAGATGTCGTTCATTGGGCCGCCATCTTAGGACTCCGTCAAAATTGAAGATTACTTTCGATATGTCGAACTCAATTGACTTCTCTTATCCAAAGTTTCGAAAAGTTATGAATAAATACTCCAATAATAAATCACATGAATTAGTGTCAAAATATGTTCTACACCTTATATTATTTATCATTGGACACAAACAGACAAAACGACACACGCGTGTCTATTTCGCCATTATGCCGCCGAATTTTGAAAAGACATCATAAATGTATATCAGTCATTAACTCTTAGACCAGAATAATGGCAGATACTTAAAGTCAATCGGCTTTTAATTCATGATATTTCTCTTAAATGTCACCCCATTCTTGAATAATGGTGTGACACTTCACGAAACTTCGATACAAGACGACATTCTCATGGGCGCCATCTAACACAGAATTAATGTACTTATTTTTCAGTTTCAATATACGACTCTTTGGAGTTTTCTATCGAAATACTGATATTCATAAAATAAAACATTTTTGGAAATATTTTGTCAGTTATCGGATCTGTATTTCCACAACTTTTAACGAATTTTTATCGGGAGAAACGTAGATAAATTTCAATTTCGAAATAAAGTTTGGTGCAAACTTTCAAATTCCTTTAACCAAATGAGCCTGAAGTACAACGGGCCTTACATCGAAAATTTCCTAACTCAAGAATATTCTTGAATTTCTTTTGTTGCGAGATGTGTGGTCCACGGACGTTGTCACCTGCTTGATATCTTGCACTTTTATGACACTTGTCAAAATTTACAAGTCCGGGGTTGTCCGCAAGGGGACTCGTGATTGGTTGATATTGATCATGCGATGTCTTATGACACCACATGGTCAGAAGAGCATCTAATTTTAATTAATTTTCTGTTCTATAATTATTAAATTTTATTTATTAGACATTAATGCTTTATCAGCTGGATTGTTTCATAAAATTACTTGATTTTATGTAACAAACCCTTCAGTGTATTTAGGATTGGGTTTACGAACACGGGGCTCTCTTTTTCCGGGATGTGTTTTCGGCGGGATTCCGCGTTTCTTCGCATCACGTCGTAGATGAACCTTATGATGTTTACCTCTTGATTTGTCACCAGATGGAATTTGGGTCACTTGACCTTTATCTCCATCTTGTGAATTTGTCGAGTTGGGTTTAGGCGTGTAATTCTTTTCGAGTAAGAAATCAACTATGTCTTCATTCATCCACTTTGGATTAGGGGGGTTGTCATTGGTTTGGTCTTCTGACCAAATTTCAACGGGGAATGACGGGATATATGGAACCAAATCTTTGATGTTTACTGATTTTTCAACTGCACCATTTTCTAACTTGCGTAGTGTATAGGCGCCTCCACCAAGTATTTTAGTGACTTCCCACAGACCATCTCGCTTTGCGGACATGCCCGAAGTCAATCCTTTATCTGCATTGGATAAGATATGAGTCTTTTTTAAGACTAGATCTCCTACGATCAACTCGCAAATGGTATACTTCTTATTATGTTGCGCCAAGTGGCGTTTATAATTACGCTGTATCATTCGATACATGTTCTGATGAGCTTGCTTCAACACATTTATAAGATTTTTAACATATAATTCAGGCTGTGTCTTATCAAAAGGCACTGCATGTTTTAGTAGTCTTGGATCAAATAGTAGTGTGACTATTCTGCCGGTGTTAAGTAACATCGGAGAATTTCCTAATGCTTCGGAAACGTTGGTTTGAGATACAAATGCAAATTCATCCAGATATCTCGGCCATTTGGAGTGAATGTCGGTAAATATCGCCAGCATAGCTTTTAGATCCCTATTTGTCCGCTCTGTTGGGTTGGCATTCGGATGATATGTACTAGTTGGACTTAATTTCATATGCCGATATTCACAAGATTCACGGAAGATAGTGCTTACGAACTGACTTCCGTTATCACTTATAATTTTGGACGGATGTCCCCAACGAAAAGCGACTTCATTTATCTTTTCACGATAATTGCACTACTAGCAGTGGCCAGTGGAACAATTCTACGTATTTAGTGCACTGATCCACGATCACAAGAATCCATTTCTTGAGACCTTGGGCAGTTGGCTTGGGTCCGCAGAGGTCCACACATATGGTTTCCCACGGATAAGCCATGTTATGAGGTACATATAGTCCAGCATGCGGTCTCTTGTGAGGTGGCTTATACTGTTGACAGTGTAGGCACCCCCTAACATACTTTTTAATGTCTTTACTCATTTTAGGCCAGAAATACAATTGTTGAGCCCTGTGTAGCGTCTTGCTGATCTCAGCATGACCGCTAAGAGGACGACCATGACACGTAAAATAAACTCTACGTATCAGGGTTGGAGGAATATATGCTTTGAAACCTGCACCTGAATCATTCAACTCTTCTTCGAAAGTTGGACGAAACTTTGTCAGGGTTAATTGTTTCGATGTTGGCATCTGTCAGGTGTGAATCTAACAGGAATCCTTTGGCTTTTTCCTTGAATTCTTTCGAGAATTTTTCATTTTTCTTTTTCTTCTGTTCATCATCCAGCATGAGATATTCGGTAATTAAAATGCAGAACAGATCTTTCCGTTGTTCTACGATTATATCTACTCGGGTTGGTGGTACTTCATTTAAAAGATCAGTTAGTGCACTATATAGCGTCACTTTCTGTCTTTCATCTGTATCACCCTCCTCCTCTTCTGATAATTCAGTTGATTTGATCTCCTCCTTTGAGGGCGAATCAACTGGATCATCAGGATGATAAAATTTTACCTCACAATTACAAAAATACTCACTTTTGGATTTAATTAATTTTAAACCAGGTTCGTTACCGTTCCAATCGGGCCAGTAACGGGTTGGTTCTTTCGTTTCTAGATAATCATCTGCAGGAATGTCCTCAGTTGGTAATGGAGCACGCGAGAGGGCGTCTGCAACACAATTTAATCGGCCTTGACGATAAATTATTTTGAACGCCCCACTCTGGATTTGTATGGCCCATCGACGAAAACGTCCCGAGGGCTCTGGCGTACTCATCAACCATTTAAGAGCCTGCGCATCGGATTCTAGAATAAAAGTCGTGTACTCGATGTATGGTTTGAACCGTTCTATGGCCCAAACCACAGCCAAACACTCTAACTCGGGTGTTGAATACCTTACTTCTGCTCCCCTCAAAACTCTACTGGCAAATGCCACAGGTTTTGTGGTCGGAATAAATTCCTGTTTCTTTTCGTTCCAGACATCCTCATCTTGGCATTGGACTGCTCCCAGACCTTGATGAGAAGCATCCGTCAATATCACAAAAGGTTGTGATAAATTCGGCATCTTCAGAACATTATCCGCACACAACAATGTTTTCAGCGTATCAAATGCCCGCTGTTGTGTTTCACCCCACACGAAATCGACTTTCCCACTCATCACTGAAGTCAATGGTAGTGCGATGGTACCGAAATCGGGGATGAATTTTCGGAAAAAATTAATCATTCCATGGAACCTTTGGATGCCTTGGCATCTGTGGGTACTGGAAATTTGCTGATAGCTGAAATTTTATGTGGGTCTCCCTTCAACCCCTCTGGGGTGATAAGATACCCTAAAAATTTTAATGAAGTTTGTCCAAACTTGGATTTCTTCAAATTTACCATTAACTAACAGGTGTGGGTGAGCGTGGCTATTCAAACCATGGGCACCCCGGGTGGTAACAGATGCCCCAGGTGTTGGTTTTGGACCAATCATGGGCCGTCAACTGACGTCCTTGATGGTCTTGACTTCCAACATTCCGGTTTATTGTCAGGATGGAATCAATTATATCTGCTTAAAATACTTTTGACTCAGCGGGGTGTTTTCTTTTAGGCTTATTTCCAAAAAATTTCCACGTGGAAATTCTTTGTTCTGTCTAATTTTTCTGTAAAAAAAATTCTGATTTTTATTCGGTATCAGTTATTTCTTGTTTGTTTAATTATTTTCCTTCATTTTACTAGTGCGCGGAACACTGGCGTGTAGGGGTCTTAAAATCCTGCTCTGCGTCAAATCTCGACACAGGATTGGGATTCGACTTCTGCGTCAAATCTCGAAGCCGAATCGAACAGACCTCCCCGCCATCAAATCATGGTGATTCCTACATTGCTCATGTTAGGGTCCGAACACCGAAGATTTGAGTTCCATATGAGCTCCACTTTCACGCCAAAGTACTGATAAAAATGACAAACACAAAAATACTTCTACTCTTCACTTCGAGAGAGTGTGTGGAAACTCACGTGAACTTCAGACACTCAGTACAAGAAATGGGAAAAAATAACAGTCTATATGAACCATTATTTTTATACTACTGTAATTTGA
>JH431487.1:0-21823 GCA_000239455.1 Strigamia maritima
GAAAACTTCAGTTTGACATCATGACTAATGGTTTGTTTGAATGTAATAGCGTTTAAAGAAATAAATAACATACACAATTTTAAATTTATTTTAGTGTATTCGTTTTGCGGCGCTTTTGTGTTTGGACTGTTATTAATTTGCACTTGTTCCTACATTCGACGAATTCCCAAGCTGAAGCAAATGTTTTTGAGTGAGAAAAAAGGAATATTTGGTGTACTATATAAAGGTAAACACGGTGTGAATTGATGTATAAAATCATTAACACACATGAATTCAGTTTTTGCTAGTGATATTGTTTTTGTATTATTTCAGCATCCGTTATTGGTACAAAACTTCACATTCCTGTCTCGTTAACCTGTATTTTTATGTCAATTTATATCCTAGTCTTAAGTTAAAAAATATAACTACTGTAAATTGTTAAAAATCTTAAGTAGGGTTAGGGTTTTAAAACATCCTCGATTGAATGAAGTAAAAAAAAATTTGATGACATAAACATCAACAAAGCTTACATTTCTTAATAGTAATAACATTACAGTACGGTTATGATTCACCACAATAGACAATTAAATTTCATAATAACAATCACAATTGATAACAATAAAAAATGAACGAATGTTTATAAAATGAAATTGATTACTGGTACAAAGAGGTAAAAGCACAGACTACTAATTTTAATCTAATTTATTTTAATTGGTTTTTGTTGCATCAAAATGAGTGAATTTGTTGTAGGCAAGCTCACCTGCTGAAATTTTTTTTGTGATTCAGGAAATAAGACAGACAATTATTAATTGCCAGGAATTTTTTTTTATATTTACAAATTTTTGCAAAGTTATGGCGTGCACCATAGACTAAAAAACTTCTCTTTTCGTCCAACCACAATTTTTTTTAAATCTCATTTTTTTCAATAGTAAGAAACTTCTCCGCAAATAATTGATAAAAATTCCAGTCTTCATCCGTACACACTTTTTCCTCGACTTTTTTACTCATCCTTGTCATCAGACAACTGCTCAAAACCTCCCTTCTCCAATTACATTCAACTCATTCAACAATTATTCTAAAATCCACAAATTATCCCGACTAAAAACATCTACTTCGATGCATAAACAAAAGTCACCTATGCTATTCATTCGCTCCTTAATCATTAAATCTTTCATTTGTAAAATGATTTCTGCCGATTTTTTTGCGTCCACTTTACCGTGCGGTGTAAAATTGGGTTGTGTAGAGTCATCATGATTTTGTACAGTGGAATTAATACTCTTATTTTACATGTTCAGCTTTTTACTCAGTCGGATTCGAAAAAAAGAATACATAAACAGGAAAGTAGCATATCATTATTGTATCAACAACAATTCATATATATATATATAACATTATTGACATTGTACTAATTATCAAGTATAGATGTCTCTACAGGTTGCATTTATGAATGTCACGAAATTTTCAGCATTCAAAGTTATACGTAATAATATTGAAGTGTGTGTGATATTGTATGGTTCAACCACTCACCTGTTTCAAATCTTATAAAATTTGATGAATTCACATAGGGCACTTTTGAATAGACGCGTATGCTTGGTGATCATTGCTCCTATGCATGCTTAACAAAGGACTCAACAATAATTGCCGAAATGGGGCCTAGTGAAAGTGAGGTCGAACTGGTGACAATTAATTGAGAAGTAAAACATGTTTGGTGATCAATTGATGTAAAAGAAAATTTAAAATTATCAACTGCTACAACAGCTACAAACACTACAGCGTGAATTTTGGTGTTAGTGAATTTTAGCAACTGGCAATTTGTTTTCAAATTTTAAACGACCAAAGTCCAGTTTTGCAACATCAGAAACATATCTATAGTTTAAAACTTTTAATATTTCTATACTTTCAGTCATAAAATTAAATTTTATTATGTATAATACACAAGCAATACAAAATATATACTTGACAAAAAAAACTGAATACGGTATAGTTATTAATCAGTGGGCGAGAAATTGTACGCTGTATTACAACCCAATTTGATAATATCACAATGGGCCATATTTTCACAATGAGTAGTCTGAGAAGATGTCCGGTTATTAACATCACACATTGTAGAACAGGTGGAAAGGCCGGGTCACAGGTCCTCCACGGATCACTTCACTATTAAATGTGAGTTCATAATTTGTGCTTGCTGTTGAAGGAATTCCACGCCGCGAAGAAACTCGTCTTCTGTCGATAAAGCAGCAACATGAACAATGTTTTGTGCAAGACTGCAGAATCATCCGTCGAAAATTGCTGGACATGAGACTGTAGATAATGGGGTTTAGACAACTATGCACGAATGGTAACTGCATACATGCTACACGAATGGAATAAATGATTGGAGAATAGAAGGTTAAGCCGTGCTTAATAAGTATTTGCATGATGACTCGTGGTCCCCAACAAACCAAAAACAGCAGTATTACCAAGATAAGCATCTTGATTACCTGCAATTAAGAAATTTATTAATTAATGAAATACTTATTTATAGTCCGCATAACTCTGTATTCTGTATCGAATTGGCTGGGACCTTTTTACTCATGCAAATTCGCAGCACAAAATAGTTCGTGACCGATCCCATCTAATAATGGGAACTAGGGATGCACGGATCCAAAAATCACCGGATTCCGGATGCCGAATTTCACCGAATTTTGAATTTATTTAAATTCCGAATACCGGTCGAATACCGGACTATTTCATCTGAAAATTCCGAACACCGGATTTACACCGGATCTCAAAACCGAATTTTAAAAAATTTAAAAAATTAAAAAAAATTATAAAATAATAAAATTATTATTAAAGGACACTTTATTTATAATACTATTATTTGTATACAACTAAATTTTGACCAAATATCGAATTTTGCCTAATTTTTATTTTTTTTTAATTTTTTTTTTTTTTTTTTTTTTTTTTAGGCAAAATTTGCCAATTCGGTATTCGGTCGAAACTTTGAACAATTCCGAACCGGATATTCGGAATCAGAACATTGAAATTTCCAAATATCCGAATACCGATATTTTTATTTTCAGCCGGATTACCGGATACCGAATCCGAATCCGGATATCCGGTGCATCCCTAATGGGAACAGCAATAATTTCGATTGTTGTCGCCATTTTGTGGACGCCTAAGTTATGGTACCTACACTGACCACTACTACTCTATGGTCCATCCATGATAGCAGCAAGGATGGAATAATTCCCGGAAGTGACCAGGGAATTAGGGGAGTTGGAGAGGCTAAGGAACACGAGGGCCAAGAGTTGGTACTGAAAGTGAGCGTTCTTGGCCACTGCTCCCAGCTTCTTTGCTTGTCTTGATGAACCCTGATGGTCCGGTTTACTGGGCCTCACTTCTATGAGCGGATATAGTGGCTACTGCTAAACACAGCAATGAATGCAAGTTATTCTGACCACACTGTTCTTGCCTTTAGGACTGAGTATTGCGGATCTGGTATGATGTGGCTTACTTTTGTGGTACCGGCTGGTAAGCACTCAAGTAAGACATGATGAGATGCGACCCCTCAAGACACTCAATAAAGGCCATATAAATCTTAAATTATATCAGTTAGCTCTCTTCGTGACTTGGCTATCCAATCTCTACTGTTTTATCTCCAAGGCAGTTGAAGAGTGAAACCCAATTACAATGATGAGATCATGTGCTTTGGAAAACATTGTTGTGTGAAAAAGTTTCAGCCAATCTGATATGGACTATAGAGTTACGCATACGGACTATAATAATTACATATTTTCAATAAACAAATTTACCTGTTTCCTCGCTTGACGAACATCATCCGAAGAATTATGGATGTTCTTATGATGATGAACAGATGTACTCCGGAGCAAACTGCTGGAACCAGAAGGTGAGTGGTATATGGAGTTGCGCATAGCTGCACTAATGCTCACACGAGAATCAAAGTTTGTACTGGAAATCGTAAATCTGGAGTTAGGTATATCACCTTATCGAAGAAATTTAAATAATTTTAATTTTATACCTTCCTATTCTTGTCATGTTCCTAACAGCTTTAGTACTGATCCATAATTCTTTAATGACCCGTGAATAGCAAAATACCATGAGAAGACATGGGAAGATAAACATTATACAACATTGGTATACAGCAATAACAAATGGCAATCCACCACGTTCATCTCCATCCCAACAGTAAAAGATGGTTATTGTAATGTTTGAATCACTGTTGTAATAGGTGAAAGGTACTGTGCTCTGTAATTCAAAAGGATTGATAAGTAAGTTATTAACACAGCAGTAAATAACTATCAGTTATTGCGATTATTGCTGTAGTAGTTAGCAAATTTTCCTGTGTGATAAGATCACTAAACTCTATTTCTACGAAACTCCCATTGGTTTATGGCCTATGCATTGTATCGAAAGTATAGATTGTGGAATCTTATTTTAATCCTCTAGTTGAGCTGAGTCGAAAAATCATTGCTTCGTAGTCTGAAAATGTGCATGCCATTGTTAACAAATGAAAACGCTTGTAAAATATATATTTTTTTATGGGTTTTTGCATTGTTGTATTTTTTTGAGTTATGCAGTAAGTTAAGTTTTCAACTAAAAGTGTTGTTTCTTACGCATTTTCTTGTGTGTGAACTTTATTTGAAATTTAGGACATAAAAATAACTTTGGTAACTAAAATGTAGGGGGAGGCAAAAACAACGCTTTGCGCATTTATGGTGTGCAAACGTTAGTAAAATTTAAAAAACTCTACACGAGAGATAAATGGAGTTTTTTTTTTACTAGAGACACGTTAGCATTCTTTCGAGAAAAAATTCCTAGAAAGAACTAAAGCGGGAAATAGAAAGGGGCGAGAAATAATCATTAACATACCCTTGTAATAGTGACTGGAATAGAAAGAATCAGAGCCACAATCCACACGAGAAAGAGTGCACGTCGACAATTACTCATGGTGCAGAATGACCGACTTTTCATTGGATAAACGATGACAATATATCTATTAAAAAAGATATTTAAAACAAAATTAAACACAATGATATTTCATATCTAAAGTTGTGGTGATTTTTAAATCTGTCACACAGTGGCGCGATGCAGCGATGCATTCAATCTCTGACACGACATTAAAAATAATCAATAAATGGAGAATATCTCAAAGGCAGGCAAAACTTTGTTGAGATTTATGCATTTAGCCGCACTTGAACTTTTTTACGAGGAAGATGGAATAAAAGCTGCACTTGAGCTGTTTTTACGAGTGGAAAAAAAGATGCTCGTACAAACGAGCAAACATCCAAACACTCGCAGTGGTTTTTATTTGGCATGCATGCTATTGTGTTATTACTTATTTTTGACGATGAAAAGATTTTAAATATACTCTAACTCCGTTAAAGCGAATCATTATATGTTGAGACAACAAAAACTCAAAAAGTAACATTGAATTAATTTTTAACGTATTCCCTCGGAAACAACGGCATGCCGGATAATAGTGAGTGTGACCAGGGTGCCGGATAATTCAGATTACTCGGCATGCCGGAAGTGAGTATTACGTTTTATGACACTGATTCGAATTTTACGGCATGCCGT
This sequence comes from Strigamia maritima, assembly GCA_000239455.1. NCBI lineage: Eukaryota > Metazoa > Arthropoda > Chilopoda > Geophilomorpha > Linotaeniidae > Strigamia > Strigamia maritima. The sequence goes on from JH431487.1 coordinate 5,560, forward strand.
TATTTCTGAGAGAATACGGTAAAAAAAATTTGGATTAATTCATTGTATAATTTTTCTTGCTTATACCGTAACAATATTTCAATCTTATGTATATTTAGTTTGTTTAGAAATGTCACTGCTTAAACTGACACTAACAGCAAATTGGCAGACATTTACTTCAATGTCACTTGGACTTGAATAGCAGCAAAGTCTGAGTAACTGACAATCTTGACTAGTATGCCCTGTTACCCAACTCCCACATCATCTGATTCTAGATATTCTTGACATGATAATTCAGTATCTGAGTCATGCACTGAGTTAAGAGGCATGCGATTTGATATGAAGTTAAGAGACATTCGATTTGATATGAAGTTTAGAGAGATGAGGCATGAAATGAAGCTTGGATGCATTCACAAGGATGTCAGTTGTAAACTTCATGGAATCTTGACTGTGGTCAATGATATATAGCTCCGCTATTCGAAATACCGATTGATTGATTTCAGTTTTGCATAAATTATTTTCAATAATTAATATTTAAAAAAGTTAAATAAAAATATAGAAATATATAGAGGAATAAAAGCGAAACCTTTCAAGACTGACAGCAGTTAGGTTGAGAACCGATGCAACAGCTGAAACCATTTCAGCGTATGAAGAGAGTTTACAGATGGCTCCCTCTGCGTCCCATGTTACCACAAAATAATGGAGTGTTTCTAATGGAATGCACACCACTAGAAGCAGAAGATCAGCAACTGCCAGGCTTACAAGGAACATGCTATAAAACAATATAATGAAAATTATTTGTAGTTTCATTACTGTTTTTTCTAGAATTGAAAAGAGAAATAAAAAATTGAATCAAAGACTGTATAAAACACATTTTCTTACATGTTGTAAGCTTTGACACTAAAATAACTGAGTGTTCAATGAGGAGATATTTTTTCAATTCACAAATGAAAAATTAATTAAAAATTCCATTATAATAAAGACACAAAAGCCACAAACTTCGGATATAATTGTCTGTTGTCAAATTGTCAGTATATTAACAAAGCTTTGCAATACATTACGATATATTGAAAATGTGTGGTGAAAGACAATCATTTTACAAACATTTTCGAGTCAAAAATGTTCATAGCCAATTACTTTACAAAAATATATAAATAAGGATGACATTTTTATTAAAATAGCTGTCTGTTGCTGCTAGATTAATATAATTAATTAATTCTTAACCTTTGATCGAGGTATTTTATTCTTATCTTATAAGTTATTGCAACATGATAGCATGTAAACGCAGTAATAAAAACGAAATTTTATAAAACTGTTTTTACGCGCCAAAAGGTCGACTCGGTAGGTTTTCTAGGTCACGAAGAACGTTCTTCGCTTAACTGAGCATGTCAAAGCTATATCATCGTAAAAACATTTTCTTTTTGATTTGATTACGATTATTAAATGCAGTTGGAAGTTGATATCGCAAGGTATAGCTGAAATGGGTCACAGAGGGGAAATCATTCACCAAAAGCCATTTAATGTTGGCTTTAAGTGCAAGCATTTAAGCAATGCAGTGTAGCTTCCAATCAAGCAGCTTCCAAAACAGCAGTTGGAGCAATAAACCCAAAAAGGAAGCTTGACTGATTTAAAAAGGTCGCTACCCACATTGAATTGCTATTTTACATCTCCACAACCGGCCTGGAATTAGGGAGGAGTTGTACGTGACCAATCTCTTCGCATTCCTCGTTTCCTGCAAGCTGCGTTTCACATTCAGTTCAAGTGAAAGAAAGTTGCCTGACTCATGTGGATTTTTATCTTCAGGATTAAATCGAGGGAATAAAAATTACACTCATATAAATGAAATAGCGTTTTGTCTTACTGATATGTGGTATATCTAGTTGATTTTTTATTTGAATTCATGTATCAAAAGGCGCGTTAGATGTTATGATTAATAAAAATTCTAAAATAAAAGTTTTCCTATTGTACCACTGAATGACCTAAACTCTATTTTTGAGTTGAGTCGAAAAATCATTGTTTTGTATATACTGTAGTCCAAAAATGTGCGTGCCATTGTTACGAACGAAAAAGCTTTTAACATATTTAAAGGTCAAGTGCAGTCTAAAATTTAATTTTAATGTGTGAACTGTGAAAGAGTGTTAACATATATTTTAATATTTTATTGTTGCATATTTATTATTATATAACAATTCCAATATTCCTTCTCCACAATGCAAAGCATCATAGTCAAATGACGTTCCCAATCCTAAAATTTAAATGATCCAGAACTAGTTCTCAGGTTTAGTTGAATTTCAACTCTCTAAAGTCTATTTACCTATAAGTTTGGAGTAACTCGGATTGGTCAGTGGACTGATCGCAGGAAAGTATTCATATCCTACGTCACATGTCTGTCAGTAACCAATGAAAGTAAAGGTCATTTTTGAATAAAACGCGCGAAACCGCCATCTTGAAGAAATAGATGGCCCGGTCCATGATTAGTTGTTTTAATCATGGCCCGGTCGAACCGCGCAAAACCGCCATCTTGAATAAATAGATGGCCCGGTCGAACCGCGTGTAACCGCCATCTTGGATAAATAGATGGCCCGGTCGAACATTTGATGACCAGTCTTGACCGGTTTAGAACTACTTTGTTATGCGCCATACCATTTAACAGTTAATTGCCACGACCAATCCGAGTTACTCCAAACTTATAGGTAAATAGACTTTAAGCATGCGCATGAATATGTGCATGCTCAGATGGTTATTTTGTTAACAATCAGAACTGGTGACGTCATTCAATCCTTGCTCGACCATGATGCATTGCATGGCAAACAAGACCAACCAACTCGAGCCAACTAGACATTGTTTTGTTTATAAAATAATAAATATTCAACAATAAAATTTATGATGTTAAAAAAACATGTTATTGTTAACATTCTTTCACATTAAAATTATATTTTAGATTGCACTTGACCTTTAAAAAAATTATTTACGTTTGGGTTTTTGTATTGTTGCGCCCATTTTATGCTACGAAACAGTGATTTTTCGACTCAGCTCGACTAGTAAATTAAAATAACAGCTCATCCGCAATAACTTGTATTTTTCTTGGGCTTTGTGCAATATTAGTTTATCATTGTAAATTTCAAAACAATTATTTATCATTTAATAAGACATCATAATTAACATAATTGCAAAAAAAATGTACATTTACTGAACGATTTGAAATTTGATATAATAAATAAAAAGCAAACTGTGACACTTACCTTGTGGCATTTCTGCTGCTTTTATCTCTTGTCATTGTGGTGATGATGATGACATTTCCAATGACTCCAACGAGAAATGTGAGGGCATGAGTTATCATGATGGGTACAAAATGCGGGTTAATAAACCATGGTTTGAGCATATCTTCAGGATTATCCATTGAAATGCATTCTCCCATACTTGGAGGGTATGATATATTACATGTGTTATCCATTTCCATTCTGCTTAAAATAAAATAAAAATATTTTATTTTTAAAAAAGTAATAACTATAAAATATTAAAAGTAAAAATAAATATTTTTATTGTTATGTACGTGCTCCAATTCTAATTTTGGCACGTTCTTTCCTTACAAGTTGACAACAAACTTACCAACAGCTTGTGGGTGTTTTGAAAATGTTCTCCAACATCAATTTATTTTTTCTATTCAACTCGCCCCACTTCGATGGCACCAATGAACCGTTGACAATATTGTGATAAAAAAATGTCAAAAGCTCAGTCAAGATGAAAAAGTCTGCGAAACTTTGATAACAATGTGCTTTATGATTTCTGTTTATATGAAAATAAAGTGCCGAATGTATGAATCCTTAAGATTTTTTATATAGGCTACACTAAAGAAGGTTCTTGAAATTCATAATTTGCACTTTCAACCCAAAAAGACCTTTGAAGAATTTATTGCAGAAATTGGTATTTGGAGGTTACTGTATATAAGTCGAGGATTTTTGGACCAAATCTTTTATTTTAATCTTTTAATTTTTTTTAGTTATTTTTTTATTTTATTTTTTAATACTTAAAATGGCTATTGACCCTCGTATAAATTGAACCAAATAATAATAAAATAAAAATAAAATTAAAGGATCGATTTATACGCTTTTTGACTCGTTTAAGTCACAGTCGACTTATACGCTGGTCGACTTATACGCGAGTATATACGGTATTTTTATTGGGATATGGCGAGTCTGTATGAAACTGATACACTTTGCCATAACATAAATTGACGGTTACTTTTCCATTTGGCTAAAAGCATTGCCCTCAAGTTCAACAGTTGTGATTACTAAGATTGTACTACTAATTAAATGAAGATCAGTGTCTGTCTACATTAAAGTTGCCAGTATGTATAGAGCATGGCACAGACAGAGCATACAAGCAACAATTAGCACTTTAAAATATGGTTTTAAATTTAATTGAGGCTGAAGAGAGTTTAGCAGTTTTTTGGAACATAATTGGCTTCTTGAATTTACTTTATGCATATGTAACAAATTTGTGATGATGTGATGTTGTGAAAATTTAATATTCTTCTGTTATGTACTGCAGACACGTTAATCCGGGAAAAATTAAAGGTACAATCAAGCAAATTTCCATAATTCTTTAGCAAAATCGTATTGTTATTCTCTAAGAATCATGAAAAATTGCTTGATTGCCTCTTTAAAGCAGAGAGATTTTTTTTATCTGCTTTGTTAATGTGATTGATTAATCACATGACATCAAATTCTAAGTCAGCAGGGTTGCTATAGATATTTTGGGTTTGCGAACTCTTCCACTCCGTTTTCTTGTTACAAACTGTCATCTTTCAGCGCATCATTTAGACCACTTAGGTTGATTGATTAAAAGTAAATCTGCTGCGTGACGAAGCACGAAGTAAAGTAACGAGTGTCCAAGTTTTTATGTGGGATAAAATATAGCCAAGAAAAAGCCTTCAAAACTATCTATTCCTTATGTTTTGGATTTGCTATTTTTTATCTTTAATTTATTATTATTCTATTAAGATTCTATTATACATATTTTATGGTGTTATATCGATTTAATGGAAAGTTTAACTGTTTAACTATTAATTTCAAATTAAATGACAATTTATTCACAGTTTAATAAAATAAAATTATTTTAAATCTGTTGGAATTATTGTGGCACACCAACAACGTGTTCGTTTCATAAAACGAACATGCACCTTCCGGTTTTTCGAGTTTTTCGGATTGTTCGGGGTGTAAAATTAAATTTGAATATATTAATATTTTAGAACAAATTTTACAAAATAGACAATTTTTATTTCATAAAACACTTTTTATGTCACAATAGGTACGGTATAAGCGACCATAAGCTGATTTCTTGCGGAATATATGGCTTTGCTGTAAAACACTTGCCACTGATGTTTCGGCAAATTTAATTAGTCAGTGTCAGTTTTAAAGTGAGATTTTCAGATTTTTTTTGTCAGTTAATGACGTGTGTGGCCATGTTTTCATACATTTAAAGATTGTATTTTTATCACCTCAACACTTTATTTGCTTCTGGAATACTAATTAATTTTTAAAATTATCTGCGACGTTAATCCTTCATCAAAATCTGTGTGGGTTGTTTATTTTCTTTTATTATTATCAATTAATCTTTTAATCCTCAACTAGGAACTCACAGAAAAAAATTTCTAATCAACATGCAGATCAATTTTCACATTTCAAAAGATAGATGTACCATACTAGCAAAACAATAATCACTAGTAATTACTGTACGACTTCTGTACGAAATTTTCTTTTGACGTTTCACCAAGTATGTTTCAAGTACATACGTCACTCAATATATAAGCTTAACGCAAATGACAGATAATTATATTCAGTTCAACGCAGCAACCAATATTCAATAGTAAAACAAACACAAATTTGATTTCAGTTCTAGATAAAAATGAACACAAAAAATAATTTCGAATCCGATGCTGATATGAAACAAGAAGATCCAAATATGTATCGTAAAGATGGTTACCATCCAGTGACAATTAGGGATGTACCGAATATTCGGCAGACATTCGGTATTCGGCCGAATATTAAAATTCAATATTCGGCTGGCCGAATATTCGGCCGAATATCAAAATTCAATATTCGGTCGGCCGAATATTAAAATTCAATATTCGGCTGAATATTCGGCCAAATATTCGGCCGAATATCGGTCCGAATATTGTTTCGTATCTTATATTAAATCCAATTGTTCTCTTTTGAAAAGAGAACAAACAAAGTACGGACGTATCCATTACGCCAATGAAAAAAAGAGTCTTTTCTCATTGGCGTAATGGATACGTCCGTACTCTGTACGTCAAAAAATTTAATATTTAAACAACCAAATACCAAATTAATCATTTGGCTTTGCTAGGCTATGAATAAATAAATAAATTAAGTAAATATTTTGATTTTTATTTTTTAATTTTTTTGGGCTTTTTTGCATTTTCTGAATAACCGGTAACTATTCAGTATATTCGGCCGAATATTCGGTATTCGGCCAATTTATTATTCGGTAAAACTTCGGTATTCGGTATTCGGCCATTTCATTATTCGGTGAAAATTCGGTATTCGGTATTCGGCGAATTTGCTATTCGGTGAAAATTCGGTATTCGGTATTCGGTGAATTTACTATTCGGTACATCCCTAGTGACAATTGGTAAACTGTATTACAACAGCTATACTGTTGTTCGTAAACTCGGATGGGGTGCTTATTCAACTGTTTGGCTTATTTGGAATCTACAGGACTTGCGATTTAAAGCATTAAAAATAGTGAAAAGTGCATCGAATGCGACAAAAGCGGCTATGAACAAGATTCAACTATTCGAACGTGTTCGTACTCGCAAAGGCAAAATTGTCCAAATATTAGACAGTTTTAAGATTTCTGGTGTTAATGGCACTGTTGGGTGACAATTTATTAAAATTATTCATTCGATCCGACTATAAATGAATTCCTTTAGTCCAGGTCAGAAGTATCATCTGGCAGGTACTTGAAGGCTTAGACTATTTACACCCAAGATGTAATATTATTCACACTGACATTAAACTTGAAAATGTTTGTTTGGACGAGAATGCTTCTGCGCATTGGCAGAAATTATGATTAAAATCTCCTAAAAATGAATCTAAACATGGCTCCATGTCAGTTACAATAGCTAGTCTTGGAAATGGGTGTTGGGTGGATCGCCAATTTTCTGATGTTATTCAAACACGTCTTTATCGCTCTCCCGAAGTTATTTTAGGAGTAGATTGTGAAGCATCTGCTGATATTTGGAGTACTGCTGGTATGGCATTTGAATTAGCAACTGGTTATTATCTATTTCTGCCTTTTTTTCATAATTATAAATCTCAGGACGAGGATCATTTGGCTTGGATTATAAGATTGTTAGGGTGTAAACGAATTGCCTTCTCAAACAGTTATTCTCGAACGTTTTTTACTGCAGACGCAAACCGTAATTTTCGACGCAATATAAAACGACGCAATATATTTGAAGTGCTCACTAGAGAATTTAAATGGGATGTCAATGAAGCATGTCGGTTTGCTGACTTTTTACAGCCCATGTTGGTTATTGATCCAAATAGTCGTTATTCAGCAAAAGGTTCTTTAAAACATCTGTGGCTGTATTTGTGAATAAAAATTTTATACTATAGTATGTTTACTTTTTGTTACAATTTATTACGTATTCGATATTTTGTTTGGTGGGTCATTAACCCTTTGATATACGTGAAAATGCTGTTAAAACAAAATCAATAACTAACCACTTTAACCTCATCTGACAGACTCTGACAGAAGGGTATAAACTCATCACTTACTTCAAAACTACAATTACTTGTTAACTTTATCTTAATTTTACTGAATATAGTGTCACAAATGTTAAATTAAAAAATTTATTTAGCTCATCTAAATTCTATCACGTGTAGATTTAGAGAATAGTTGCATAATTTGCATTGAAATCATTTTGGTTGTTTTATAAAATTTTTATTTGTAGAAAACCAGAATCTCTTTAAAACTATACATCAAGCTAGAAGTGAAATCCTTTAATTAAACAGCTTTTGACCACATCCAAACAGACCCAAATTAAACAAATTACTATGTAATTGTGTTTTAATTGGAGTCGTAGTCTTATCTTAAAGTAGAATCCAACATGACTCTTAGCAGTTGGAATGTAGTCATTTATGTACTAAGAGCTTGAAGCAACCAATAAATGACATGAACTCAATTGATACTGAGCCCTCAAGATATTGACTTTGAATTTACTTTATTATGTAGTTTCATATATCTAGTGTTGACTTTGTTTCAATTATAAAAGTTATTAATTGAAAATATTTTTTTGATCGATTTTATTCCTACATTAACATAAATTAAGTTTTTCTATTTATATACAACTTTTATTTTAGGTTAGGTTATATATTGGTATATTGGATTGACTAAAGTTTGTTTTGGTTTTAATATAGTTGTGGTTTTAAATATGGTACATTTAACATGAAGAATACCAATTACCAACTGTGATGTCTGAAACAGTGCTTTGTTTTGTGCTCCGATTATTACATCTGTTGCCATCTTGCATCTAATAAATGCAGTTAAAGCTGTGTTTAGGTTGTGGTCAAAAAATTATTTTTTAAATATGTATAATTTTTGCATATTTATTATAGGTACAAGTTATTTTTAGAGACCAATGTTATTGCGCATAAAGCAATTTTAATCGTTTTAAAGTTTACTGTACACACAGTTTCACTTTTAAATGAGAGCTTTTAAAAAGCATCTCTAATGGATATGAGAACTGATCAAGATATCAATGCGATCTCGAAATTGAACAAATGGATGAGGTTTTATTTTAATGTGTTTCAATCTAAATTTTAAAAAAATTTGAAATTATTTTGTTAGAATGTATTTCCATTTTGTGGAATCGATTGAATCGACTTTGGAAAGAAACTACATACAATATATTCTTTTTCTTAGAAGTTAATTTATAAAAAAAATACCTATGACATTTCTGATATACATTTAAAAATTTCTATGAGTCATAATAACTAAGAACCGTGTAAAACAAGCAACACTGTTATTCACCAAATGATTGGGCTCAGCTGGTAGGGGATTAAAATGACATTTCATGGATTTGGAAAAATGGATTTTTTCTCATTGAAATCTCGTAAAATCTCATTGAAATCTCGTAAAATCTCATTGAAATTCCATAAAATCTCATTGAAATCCCATAAAATTTCATTGAAATCCCGTGAAATCTTGTTGAAATCCCATTAAATTTTGTTTAAATTACATCAAATCTCATCAAAACCCGATGAAACATTAAAATCATATCAAATTCCATCAAAATCTGGAGAAACATTAAAATCACATCAAAAAAATACAAATAAGAAATACCTAAATCCCACAAATTTTTTTTTTTTTTATCCATCTTTTCTTTTTACTGTTCAAATCACATGAATCCCATTTGAATTATAGGATTCTATCTCAAATCCATAAAAAAATTAGATTATATTACAAATCTTTCTCTTCACACATTGGAAAAAAAAATTCCAATGTGATCGTGATCGAAAATCACCCAAAAATTGAATTTTTTTCGCTGAATTAAAAAACTATTTCCCGATCTGAAATCAGCGCAAAATTCTCTTTAAAATGATGTGCGTTTCATAATTTTTGGCCAACTATTTCGGATTTTCGAATCATTTTTGATCAACTTTACAGAAATTAATTGTTCTGCATCTCTAAAGATGGCCCATTTGATGTTCAGCATCAAATGGGCCATCTTTAGAGATGCAGAACATTTAATTTAAGCCATTATTAGTCCCGAAACGAACTTGGCTACTTTTTGATAGATAGAAAACACAATCTAATTTTTCAAACTTGCTAAATAATGCCACCTACCGGCGGAATTCAGAAATAACCACCACAGTAGTTTTTATTAGTTTTTTAATTTTAAAACCATTAAATAAATTTTGAAAAGTAGCCATCCCTGATCTTCTAATCAAGGGCTACCTTCGACAATTTGTAGTTTTGCTCTACACTTTAAATTATTAGCTGATTCTTTAGACACGTTACCCACACACACACACAGGAAACAAAGGAATCTATAGGGCTCTGATGCACTTCGCCCAATTAAATTTGAATAATCAGAATTTTCTTTAACAAAAATCACTGCCTTTGAATGAATTGCATTGCTTATACTTGAATTTAAGCTTTAAATAATTTTTGAGCATCGGTGGCTTTTGCTAATGAATTGCTTTGTTTTACTAATAAATGTGGGTACAAGGAACTTGAAAAATGAATATGGATATTTTAATGTGATCATACACGCTTTATGTGCATTACGACTTTAATATATCCATATTTAAACAAAATTTTGAAACTACTTTTCTTTATATTTTAAATGTTTCCTTTTAACCTTCTATGAGTAATGCTGGGCACAGACATGCAGTGATTCGTACGAGGATTCGTATCGCCTAGCGATTTTGCTCCGCGTTTCGCGACAGTCTGCTACAGCAGACTTGGCGCGAATTGATTGTTCCAAAATATTTGTTGCTTGCTATATAATGTTGTCCAAATATTTGTTAACATTTGCCATAGAAATAAATATTTTTGGAACAATTGTTGATAAAAAACAAACTGCTGTACTTTTTTGAAAAGTAGATTTTTTGATTGCGCGACGGAAGTGACGTTTTCTGATCATGCGCAGAGCCGACCGCAATTCGAATGTCATGGATGTCTGCACCCAGCATTAATGTAATGTAAACAGTTCAGTTGCCTGGGCATCATAAACAATACCGACATAATAATGCAATTGCATCATTGGATGTAAAAATAGCAACTCTCACAAGAAATCCTTTGTTTTCATTTTAGCAATAGCATATTAGTCATTATCATTTCAGAAGACTTAATGTCATTAACTTCTTGTTTTGGTTGACAAAAACAAAATTTACTTCTCATAAATTAACTGTATATATATATATACTATATAAATAGTATTTTTTTTATTTTAAAATTTTGCTTCATAAATAATTACAGAACAAAACTTATCAACAACAACAATAATTCATGAAATATTTCTCATTTTATTTTCTAAGATTAGAAAACATTTTTGATTTTTCACACAATAAAACGCAATTTATCATTCAAATCTAATAGAAACTTGTAATAAAAACTTTCTGTAAATGTCTTGAAAGTCATTGAAAATATTAGGTAAATTATGTTTGTCAAATGTAAAGAATAGCAACTTTATTTTTGAAAACATGTCTTATGCTTAGTTCCCACTTGGCAGAAATTCCGACAGAAAATTATCTGCTGTGCAGAAAAGTATGTTTTTCTGTCGTTGTTTCCCACCTGCGGACTGAAAATTGGGCAAAAAAGTGCAGAAAAGTAGAATTTAAAAATGGATGCCAGCTAAGGAAGGCAATTTGTAAACACTGCTGCTTTCTACACTCAAAATTTTCTGCAGCAGAAAATTTTCTGTTGGAATTTCTGCCAAGTGGGAACTAAGCATAATAATACCGTAATAAAACTTACAGTAGTTTATTTGCCTAAAGAGTTACTTTAGTACATCGGATGTCTCAAAGTTGACAACAAATGAATAGTGAGATGAAGTTGACAATTGTAATCCACAATATTAATGCACATATTTTAGGTTATTGGAGATTTAGGAAATATTTTATAAAAACATCACACAATACTGCTATTTCATTTTATTGTGATGGGAAATATTTTTAATACAATAATTTTATATGGTTTTTAATTGCAGTATTCCTGGGCGCAAGGTAGCCAAAATTTAATGGTACATAAAAACAGGCAATTACCACAAATCTAACTGCATATAAGACCATGTAATCCAATAGTTGCTTTTGATGTTAGGTCAAGCACAACCAACAAAACAAAACCAAACCAGAGAAAGTAAAGAGCTGCACAGACTCCCATCATCAGCATTAAAACCAACTCAAGTGAAACAAAGAAAAAAGTGGTATTCTTTTGTGTGCTTGAAATAATTATAGAGGGCGATAGCACTCGCCAAGAAAGACACTTGGCTTGACTATCTTTTCCAGTGGCATTAGGGTTAGCGATTGGCTCCAGTGATATTGGCAACCGTAAGGCGTAGAGGATTTTTTTTAAAAACTGACAGCATTGGGTCGTTATGAACTAAGGTCTTTTTGAATTTTTTTTTAGCTGGCCACTACTTGGGCAAGAAATAAATATTTAAGTTTTATGCAAACAATCCATTCATTGTAAAAGTATTGTTCAAAACGATCCTTATTTGTTGGCGATTGTTTACCATATTATTATTTATTGTTGGCTTGCATGATGACACTTCTTATTATTAGTATTATTATATACTACTAGTAGTAGTTTTTCTATGTTGAATGAATCGTCCTCTATAATCATTTTTGCTTGTAATTTTATTTATAAAATAAATAAATAAACAAGTGAAGTTTATTTTTAAAACATTTAAATGTCCCAAGCAGCACACTTCCAGCAGAAACAAGTCAGGTAATAAGTCAAAACAATTCTAGTGGCGACAATATAATTCACAAAAAAAAATCAAATCTAAAAACTAAAAGTATAATTATAAAAAAAAACCAAATATAATTCCAAAAAAAAATTCAAAAAAAAAAATATAATTTCGAAAAAAATATTCAGTCTAAAACAATCGAATACAAAAACAAAAAGAGAACAGATCATCCCAAAGACAGCCCAGCTGCAGGACCCGCCAAGTAAGCTGGCCATCCAAGGTGATCAGATCAAAAAAACACCACCAAGTAAGCAGCAAGACCAAACCGAGTCCACACATTACTTGGCCCTTGCCTTGCCACACAAACAAAAAACACAACAAAAGCACCAATCCAAACCACTCACCAACCAGTAGCACCCTGAACACATCCCAACACACGCCAACAACACCCACAAAACAAAACACTAATTAATAACAGCACCAAAAAAACTAAAACACCCAACCACTCTACACACACCAACAACAAACACCTACGGCACGAAACCAGATCCACAAACCACCAAACAACAACCAACCAGAGCTTTACTGAAAACATACAGCAACATTAGCAAACAACAACAAAAAACCAAAAACCAAACTAACATAACAGCAAACACCAAACAACACACGCTCAGTCACACACATCCAAAAGCAAGACCCAGACGACGACACCCGTCCCCATCCTCCAGGAAGAAGAAAGAACACTTATAAATAACAACACCAAAAAAACAAAACACAAACAACAGACACCAAACAAAACACAAGCACACACTGCATGCCCATCAGACACATCCGCACACACCACCAAACAAACAACCAAACCTTCACCCTATATACACGCAAACACACAACAACATCGAACAACAACCAACTCGCCCTCTGCATCCGGCACACAAACCCAACCAGCACCGAAACCACAACTGCAACAACAAGAAAAAAACAACACCCAAACAATAAAACTAACAAAAGGCAAGACTTCAGTAAGGCGTGGACACGGTTTTGTCTTGCTGCTTACTTTGGTGGTCTTTTTTTTGATCTGACCACCTTGGATGGCCAGCTTACATGGCGGGTCCTGCAACTGGGCTGTCTTTGGGATGATTCCATATACCGTATATACTGGCGTATAAGTCGAGGATTTTTGGACCAAATCTTGTTATTTTATTTTATTTTTTTTAGTTATTTTTTTATTTTATTTTTTTAATACTTAAAATGGCTATTCACCCTCGTATAAATCGAACCAAATAAAAAGAAAATAAAAAAATAAAATTTAGGGGGTCGATTTATACGGTTTGTTTGTGGACTCAATCTGTCCTGTTTATATTAGCATTTTTTGTCTTTTAAATGGCATTTTTGCTCATAAAAGTGCCTGAAAATGTATTTTATTGATGGAAAATTTACTAGTACATTTTAATTAATTGATAAAATCTATATGTAGTTCAACAGGTTGCGTATAGGCAGAGTTTACATAGGCAATTCCAGCCTTAAGCATTACAACACCATTTCATCACAGTAATGCAATTATGGCGAGGATTACTGAGGTTTCTTTACTCTGCCTGTAGTTAGGAACTAAAAGTAAATTTTAAAAATGCTTTGCTAAAGTTTTTTTTTTTCAAAAAAAAAATCAAAAATAAATAAAATAAATAAATGTAGGTACAGGAAATTGGATTTTCGTCAACAACTTGGAGAGTTGTGATGATAATTCAAGGTTAAGGATGAAGATGTCAATTGCATGATCGAGTCAGATGTTGAAAAGCTGAATGATCTGAGCTTATAACACCACCAACATTGAAAGCGACATGTGATTTCGATTGGTTACCCCATTGATATCAGATAGTTCACGCAAGGGATCAGTGCATGTTTGGAAGATCTATAAAAAGAATTCTGTTGACAAAAGAAAAATAAATTAAAAAACCAAACACTACACTACTTCATCAGAGTTGGAAAATTCAATTACTTATTTATGATAAAAAATAATGAAATAAAAAATATATATAAAACTGAAATTTTAGAGTTTTTTGATCAATATTTTATGTACGGTATGCATTTTTTTTGTCAACATGTTTGACAAAAAAAAAGAAAAGAAAACGAGATTATTATTATGCTGCACATACACTTAGACAATACTTATTACCGTACTTTACCTTTACCGTACTTACTAATTTAATTTCAATAGAAGCAAAAGTGGATTACGTATAGCCCAGTGATTTTATGTGATTTTATGTCTGAGACACTAGTGTGTGTTAAACATTATAAGTATAAACAGAATATCTATCCGAAGAACTACTAAGAGCATGATGCAGTTGCTAGTTTCATATTATTTTTTTACTGTATGACTTGAATGACGTCATTTTGATTACTTACGTTATACGAGAAAACAAACGTTTTATACGAGAAAATTAGCTTCAGTTTTTGTCTTTTTTATATAAAATTAGCATATAAAATTTGCAACAAATTTGTTTTTTGGGGGTTATAAAATCGATCGCTCTGTCATCTACATCTAGGCATACGGTACCTATCAACTAACTTAACCCTAGTTTAATCCCGTTTCAATCAACAGTTTAAAATATTACAAACAAGTCGAAGAATAATTTCTGTGATGGTAATTGGTAATAATATCTGATTTTATGCTTCTAATTTAAGATTGATTGTTATTTATCAAATTTTAGACAACAATCGATTTTACGAGAAAAAAATGGTTTGCTCATCAATGCAGCATCGATGGATATGAAATATCCCTGCAATAAATCTAATCTGTAAGTCATCAAAAAACATCTCATAACGAATAGAAATATCTACTAAATATTATTTGTGATTTGTGATTTATGATGGTAAGTGCGAGAATCACAATTCCACTCACGAAAAAATTCTTTATTTATTGCCGCTCGGAATTCTCGATGTGTTTGGCCTTATGTTAGTCTGGCTTTCATTTCACCATGATTTCAAAGGTCTCGCTATTTTATCGTGTAACATAGGGACTGTGAGAGTCCACTGTACTTTAATCGAACAATTCACCACTTGGGATCCATTTCTGAACAGGTTCTGTATGTATCGGAATACGATTTTATTTTTCTAACTACATCCCACTCTGTATCTATGGCCACAAATGGCTTTGATGTTCAGGTAACAAACCCACCCAACTCAATGTCCGTTAACCAAGTTTTGTATTGATGAAAATTTCAACTGATCATTTTATTTACGTTAAGCTTAGATTTGGTTAAAACTTCTAAAAATTAAGAATTCTTGTGGTAAAAAAATATTAATAAGGAATTTTTATATTTTTTTATTTTTAATATGAATTTTTTGAAAAAAAAATTTATCTAAAAATTAATCAAAATTAAAATAAAAAATTTGACTATACAGCAACAGGTTGTTTTCGTCGATTGAGAAATGAAAAATCTTCCAGTCGCATAAATTATTTGATTTTACTGAATTATTTGGTTAACTTGTGGATTTGATTTTAATTGATCTGTGTAATATCACATGTCAGCAAAGAGAGATTTGTCATAAAAGACAAAAGCAAAGTCATTAATCTGTTGTGCGAGCAAATATTACAAAAAAGAAAAAAATGACAAACGAACTGATAAAACCTAATGACTGACAAAAAGTCTTATTCTTTAACAAGAACAAAAGTCACTTGTGGGTTCGTCTGTTGACAGAGGAAATGATAAACAACGATCGATTCCCTTCTAAAACGAGTATTAAAAAAAAAAATAACACAAAAATTGTATAAAACACAATTACTAAGAGTTGTAAATTTTAATACAATATTTAATAGATTGATAACGTAACTTCTTATTTTTT